>BJCO01364978.1:0-20008 GCA_018326465.1 Flaveria floridana
TGGGGTGGGGGGTATGGGGGTAGGAATTGAGCATTTAAGGGGATCACAATTGAAAGGATATATCATGGGTACTGTTTGAAGTTTGAAGAGATAATGCAATTGGTGTTGAATTAATGTTATTAGTTAGATGCATTCCAGTTATTGCATGCATATCCATGTTCGAAAACATCATGGTAGGTCCGAAATGGGTTCACATAATTATATGTCTAGGGTTTACTAAAGGACGATTCAACGCGCCGCGCACAAACAGTGTTTGCTGTTTGAATTGGACTAAAAAAAACATGAGATTTAAACTACATCAAATTTGAATATAGTTTCTCGGTTCATTTTGATACCGAGTTTGTCTTTTGGTTTTCAAAATTAGTTTATAAAAGTATTTTTATTTTTGTGTCGCGGCAAGACCGCGGCATGATCATGCTGTAGTTATATAATCATACAGATGTTATCCGCAAAGACATCAATCTTATTTTTCATGGTACCAACATGTTACCTCGGTCGATATAAAACAGATACCTAAAGAAATTTCATATTTAATACAAATTCTATGTAATAATATAATTTTCTTCGGTAGTCTAAACCTTCACAGTACCAACACTGTCAATTTATATATCATATAAGGGCTAGAGTTGAAACATTAAAAGTTTAAGTGTTATAGTTGTAAATTAGATTGGAAATCTAAATTGTAAATACCAGAGCATTCATAGGACGATCTCTTCTTCATCTTTATAATTTAATTAAATTTAAAATGTTAATTACTTTTTGATATACATATTAAAAAGGGTTTATAAAAATACTATGTTTCACTATCTATACTAACAGAGTAAAATAAAATTTTATCACATGTTATTTTCTTACACCCTCTATACCACATGTTACTAGCATAAAATGTTAACTATTCAATGATCATATTAAGTGCTAAAGATTTTATTTACATTCTTTTCAAATTATAAAAAAATATTCTTATAAAAAATATAATTTATGTATAAATAAATATATATGATTTTTTAATACATATAACTTTTTAAATGACATTTAAAAACGAAAAAATAAAGTAAAATTTTTAAAAATCATTTTTTAACAAGTTTTTTTAAAACAAAAGGTTAAAATTATTGTTAATATATTATTACTTAAACTAGTTGATTATTCATAATTCGAAACATATTTATCTAAATTTTATAATATATATTAGTTTTAAATATTAACTGGTAACTATTAATTTAATATTTTTAATTCAACACGTGTAAAATACATAACCGTATTTTAAACTAGTATTAAATTAAAGGAGAGAAACTTTAGTGCCCCAATGCCGTGCCATAATCTATCATTTATTTGATTTAAAATAATTAATTATTGTTACACCGTCATATTTCTTTTCATCTTTTTTTTGAACCGCGACCGAATAAATTTTAAGCCCGGTCACCCGGGTAAATTCATTGGCGAAAAGTCACCCACGACCGCGAACACAGACAGCGCTAGTGACCCGGCTCGTCCACCATTCCAAGGGAAACCCACCACCCAAAGGTCCATTGTGGTAAAACCCTTGACCCACTTGGAGCATATTGCACCTAGTGAGACTCCAACCCATTACTTTCACTTTGAAAAGTCATAGAGTGCCTCCTCATAAACCAGTTGATCTAGGACTCATTGTCTTTTCAAAGTGGAGGTCATGGGTTGGAGTCTCACTAGGTGCAATATGCTTCAAGTGGGGCAAAGGTTTTACCACAGTGGGTCTTTGGGTGGTGGGTTTCTCTTGGAATGGTGGGCGAGCCAGGTCACTAGCGCTGTCAGTGTTCGCGGGCGTGGATGACCTTTCGCCAATGGGTTTACCCGGGTGACCGGGCTTAAAAATTATTCGTTGGTCGTTAAAAAAAAGATGAAAAGAAATATGACGGCGTAACAATAATTAATTGTTTTATTTTTTATTTCTAAAATTTTTACAAATTGTTTCAAATATGAACGAATTTACATGTTTGTTCATTATTTAATAAACTCATAGGGGGTACTCTTTAAGATTTAAATTGGCTATTTGGCTGTAGTATTTTATGTCAAAAGTTCACATAGATCAAACGAACATAATTTTCTTTATTTTAACCAACAAATATATGTGTTTTCAGTTTTCTTTTCATTAATTTTAAAGCAGCGATATTCATAAAAGAAAATAAAAACATTTCAACTTAAACTAGTTTGTCTTATCAGCATGTTAATACGTACACAAGTTGTATTAAAAAAGTGTCAAATAATACGTTGTATATAAGCTTACGTAAACTTTTTACTTTCGTATGACATTCGATCTAATGACATACCAACTACCACCTGCTTGTCTACATACTCGTTTAACACCCATGCATTCGTACGTTACAACTATTACCATTACCATTTATTACATTGCCTAAAGAAGTCAAACGTTGACCCACATCATAAATAGGTCGATCCAACAACAATTTTGGGTTCAAAAAAGTCAAAATCACACAGTTGCATCAAGTTGAGAGCTAGCGTCCTTCTTTATTATCTTTGGACATCAATTTCATCCTCGTTTACTAACTAATTTCTTTTTAATTGGGATAGCGATCTTTTATTTCCTTTTCGTTTCTTGCTTTCTTTTGATGTTTGATTTTGACTATACACAAAGTATACTTGATGATAATATATTGTGTCTGTTATATAAGAACATGATATATAGCCCCCAGGGACATCTTCTTGATTAAGTAATGTGTCTCATTAGGGTTTTAATTTAGCAAGTTGTGGTGTATTAATCTTAAAAACTCTAGAAAATGTTGTTAAAAATATATACGATGAGTGTACACGCTTACTTTATAATATTTAAATTCTTTTAATTACCGACAATTAACTTTTTTGAGTGTTAACAAACTATTTAAAGATATTCTAATATTTAAGCAACTTAACAAATAATTTAATGATTAACAAAATTCGATCACATTAATCTACATGAAAACAACTTTAAATCAAAACATTATATTAGTGTGTGCTTCTGTTTAGATAATTTTGTATACTTCTGTTAGAAATTGACAAAAGATTTCATAAAGTTAGTTATCTACACACCTTTAATAAATCACCTATACAATCCAATATTGCAAAATAAGGACCACCCACCCAAGTATGAACTTAACATGATTTAGGCATGCATATAATCATGTCCTTAATTAAGCACTTATCAACACCCTAGAGTGTGTCATACGACTGGCTGACCAAACGAATGAATAACGAAGAATTATAAAATCTAACCGGTAAACTTGTCCATAATCATGGTGACTTTCCATCCACAACCATATTTCAGATCTATAATCGTAATTGCTTTCGTTGAATTCAGCAGTGGGCCCATGATTTTTTTCTATTGGAGTCGCCATTCAAAAATGTTTGTTGAAATGATGTCGCGTGACTGACTGATATATAAATAACAGATATAAATAACGTACCGGATGATATACAACACAAAAAGAACCCATGCTAAATAAGTCATGGTGACTTATAGACGAGTGAATTTGGGCAAAAAGCCAAACCAAATCACCTCACTCGATTAAATTATACCACATCATGATAATTCACATTTTCCACATGTTTATGCACTTCTGACGGCCTTTAAAGTTTAAACCACTCACAGGTCACAGCAACGATCTTCTTAGGCATTGGGCTAAAATATTTGATCCAGCCCAAAAATTATTTTAAAGTAACTTAATTGCAATATCCCACTTGAGGGGTTGGATTTTTTGGCCCAAAGCCCACTTCAACATAACTTGAATGCAAAAGTTCAATTGATGACATCAAATGTGTCTAAATATCAACATGAAACTACAATAATGTCAACGCTAGTTAAGCGATGAGAACACCACCACCTATAAGTTGGATTAAAGTTGTTAGAATCGAGTCAATTACTTTATTTGAATATGTTATGAATATTACTAAGTTAGAAACTCATGTATTAAATGTGTAAAAAATATTTAATATATTAAAATTATTAGGTTTTATTAATATTTTGTATTTACATGTCATTGGTCATTAACAAAATAACAAATAATTAATCTTTAAGAAATTATAAATAACAAATAATAAAAATAAAGAATTATAAAATTATATTTAGGATAATATATAATTGAAATGTTATGATTTAGTAGGTCTTAATAATAAACTAAATAAGAAGATTCATTATTAGATATTTAATTATTTAGTTAACTTATTTATAATAATTTCATTTAATAGGAGAGAGATGAGAAACAAAAGTCTAGACTTCACTAGAAGCTGTAACATGTCCCTAAAAACTTTCTTTCATCATATAATATGGTTGTGTGTATGAACTTGGCTCTAAACGTGTATCCAAAACTATTTATGAGGTTAGATACGTATGCGTTAAACAAATTGATTATATATAATTTTTTTATATATTATATACTTAGTAATAATAACACACCGAGCGACAGACCCTGAAGCGAAGGACGGGAACGAGCGGAATCAATGTGTTCCAATTTCTGGCCTTGCTCCGACCATCTAAAATATGATAAGTACATTAATTAATATATATAAATTAAAAATAAGAAAAGCAAAAGAAAGATGGTCAATAATATGAGAAAAAAGATGGATCTATTTGTATTAATTAATTTTATTGTTAATTATCATTCATCTTGAATAACATATCTATTTCATTTACTAAGTTAATTAACTAAAACTAATGTATCGAATTAAATTTGATTTTTTTTGTTTATAATGATTAAATAACTTGATTAACTAAATTAGAGATAGGTCACATAAGGATCCGCATGATAAATACATGGGTATATTAATATAGGTTTAGGCAGGAAATTTAAATTGAGAATGCATGAGAAAGTTACAAGTGTCTTTAAAAATTTGTTTTATTAATATAAATAGATAATGTGAAAGTTGAGTGACTTCATTGGTTTTTAACACAATAATTGGTATAAATAAATATACATGATATAAGCAAGAAAAAAGATATGATTGAATACTAATCGTTAGGCTCCATGGTAATAAGTCGCGAAGAGCTCTGCAAACTAAAGGATAGTTGTGGTCATGTTATGCTCATAGGATAAATCAAGCTATGCTTCACACTAGTTGTGGTCATGTTAGGAATATATAATTAATTAAACATGTACTATTAACAATACTTTCTTTTTCAAACAAATTTTATAGTTGCCGAAGGCAATTTAAAAAAAAAGAGTTGTTAAAGCTATATACACACGTATACAAAGAGAGAGAGAATGATATCTCAAATAACCCAAATAGATGCAAAAATAATCCAGACTTATGAAAACAGAAATTTTCAACATGATACTTAACTTGAAACAAAAATCATCTTTAAGAATTAATACAAAGTTGTTAACCAAATCAATACCCCTGAATCTACACTCTCAATATAAATCCCTCTTGATAATTATATTGGATCAAAGATAGTGACTCCATGAAAAAGAAAATTCAATCCAGTTAATAATTAATAAATTTGTATTATATTGTTAGCTTTTAATCTATAGTTATTAACTATCTATATTTATATATTTTGAGATTTAATATTTGATTTTGAACAGAGTGAGAACAACTTACCATCAATATATGAATTGAAGAATATGTCATGTCATTATTATTTTCTTTGAATTGTTAAAAGATCGAGATGTATGGGGATGGTTATGCCAGCATGGCACCTATGTGGAATACCGCAATTTGATGTCCAACACTCACTTTTAAAAGGTTAAAAATGCATGCATAAGTGCAAATCTTCTTGGATTAGGGACGGTGCCAATATTTGACTTTTTCTCACACGTAAAGTCATTTTCACTCAACTAGTTGACCGTTGAAGTCAACATAGCGTAAGAAACAAATATTAGTTATATTTTAACGAAATATTCTGGAATATTCTTAACTTTTTTTTTGAATGGCAAATCTATCCGACTATACACTCATACTTCTACATTACAACAAGTTACATCATTTTTAGGTTTGAACCCAGGATCTCCTCTCTAAAAGACAAAGTCTCTATCAGGTGGGCTAGCCCCACATTAGCCGGAATATTCTTAACTAAATTTCAAAAATCTTTTGAAAATGTATAACGCTAAATTTATGACATCTGGACCAATTATTATTACTTATATTTCAATGAAATATTACTTGTTTCTATGATGGTTATCATTGTCTTTACTCGTCATGTCTTCTTAGCATGATCCAGTCAGTTACACTCAATTAGGGTTATGTAATTGTATGTTTTTGTTTTGTATTTTAAAGGGGGATCTTGGCAATTTATATGTTTAACGTTTTGAACTGACAGAGTTAACTTGTTTGAAAAAAAAATGACACGTTTATAAAATATTGAGAAGCTAGATAAGAAAAAAACTTTTTGAATGGAATGACAAATATGATCCAATTATAAAAAGAAAAAACGACAATTCACTATAAAAACATTATTATAAAGGTTAGAAAATTAATAGTGTCTAACATCACTTAAGTTGAAAGTGAACTAGTGGTTTACCTTGTATATGATTCAAGTACTAATAATATATAGTCTTATTATTCAATGAATCACTACGATATAATGCGTTTTTTTAAGTATATATAATTGCTTTAAAATCTACTTTAGATTTATATTCCATTCGTATGATTTAATTATTTATCTCTCTTCCTTCTTCCTTTGGTTTATGGTTAGTCCCACTTTTTCTTTCTTTGTTCCTTTGTAATTGGATGGACTAAAGGGATCATGTCAAAGTTGGTTGCCTAAATATTGGTTTAAGGAAAGATAGTGTGTACATATTATTAGCAATGATTAAACTAATATGATAAAGTTATATAATTTATATATACATTTGATAATGATACCTTCAGATTGTGATCCAAAGACGAAGTTATATAAACTATTTAATATAATTTCATTAGTAATTAAATACACCATTTAGGCCAACAATCACATCTTTGTTCTACAAATTTAATAATGTACTTAAGATTTAAATGGATGATATTTTATTCTCATACCAAGGTTTAAGGTCCCACTCCATAATTCATTAAACCAAATTGTTAGGATTGATGAAGGCAATCATGTTTTATTTTGTTGTTGCAATCTTTTATCAACCTAATCTTTACAAAGTACTTGGTAATTAAACAATTAAAAGTATTTAACATAATATACTACATGTAGTGAAATAATTTCATTTTTTTTGTTTTAAGGTTCTTAATAGTAGAGAAAATCTTTCAATATTTGATATATAACCTTATTAATGAAATATGCTCCTTTGTCATTTATGAAAGATTAAATGATGTCATTATGTCATTATGAAAGACACAATGACGTCATTGTGTCATTATGAGAGACTCAATGACGTCATTTGTGTCATTATGAAAGACTCAATGACGTCATTGATCATTATGAAATAAACAATTACGTCATTGTGTCATAAAAAAACACAATGAAATTTTTTTATTTATTTTTTATTTTTCTGAAAGATGATGACAAAAGTAACAGAGACTCCGAATTACTTTTCTGAAATTCGATTTAGATTGTGAGATATATATTTTTTTGATTTTTTAGTCTCATTATGTTTTTTTACACTTTATAACAAAAATACACTTGATAAAATAAACTCTAATTAATAATCAAACGAATATCACCCGATTTTCTCATATCGGATGGATGGAGCTATGCACGTGGTTAGGAGACAAGCCAATGGGGTCATCTCTTCCTTCAATGGTCAATTTTGTCCCCCCTTTAGTGGGGTATAACCTTTGTTTCTTAATTATTAATTAACTCAATATTTACTAAAATATTAAAACATTCATTTTTTATGTTTCAGATTAGATTTCATGTATATAGTTATGAATTATCTTAAAATCTTTACGTGTCTATTTAATTCATATATTAATGAGAAAATTACATAAATGTTCCCCATAGTTTAACCAAATTACATTTTTAATCATAAATTTAAAAAATTACAAAGTTAGTCCAAACTTTTGTATATTCATGACAAATTTGGTCATTGACTTTAAATTCATTTAGTTTTATATATTTTATAAAGTTTAAATTAACTTTTAAATTTAATTTTAAGGATTAAAAGTGCAACAGTCACATAAAAATTTGCACTAACTTTGTAATTTATAAAACTTGAAGATCAAACTTACAATAAGTATACAAAAATTTAAACTAGTTTTAGGGAGGAGGGAGCACCACTCTAAGTACCGTGGACTATCCTCGAACTCTATCAATCACACACTGTAATATCACAACTACCCTGAACCACTGGAAATACAACCCTAGACTACCCTGAACTACACTGAAACACCCAAAATACCCAAAACACACTGCCACATCACGGGTATTTCTCGCCTACTACAACCCGATGACAACAACCAGTCGGGTACCCGTAAGGGGGTGGCAGCGGTGTACCCGTAAAGGGGTGGCAGTGGTGTACCCGGGCGGGTACCAGCGAACCCGAAGGGTTTCCGAGTTATGCCCCGTCCTCCTTTACAGTTTTCAAAGCCTAAGTACCAAACATGTAATCTAATAATCTACAGAAACCATTTATATGTTTTCTCTATATTATTCATGCATTATGTTTTATCGTCCTTTATTGTTCAAAATAGATAAGGTATTTTGGTTGTATAAAATATATATTTATTCTAGGCCCTCGTATCCTAGGGCTCTAACTAGGAGTAGGGGACACTACCCTAGTATATCCTGTAATACTCTGGAATCCATCAATCACACACTATCACATCACAAGTACCCTGAACTACCCTGAAACACCCAAAAAACTGAAAATGCAATCCTGAACTACCCTGAAATGTTTTTATTAATATTAAAATAATTCAAAAAAATTAACTTTTATTAAAAATAAAAAATATAATAATTCAAATAATAAATAATACAAATACAAATACAATAAAAAAGTCCTAAAAAATATAAAAACTAAAAATCATAAGACCAATTATATTTCTCGGCTTCTTTTCATTTCGTTCCAATATTATTTGCATCATTGGACCGGTGATGTGATCGTGCGGTTCCATAAACGGTGATGTGATCCATGGAAATATTGTGTTTGTGTTTGTGTAAATATATGTGTGTTTGTGTAGATAATAGTATGTATGTGTATGAATATTTATAGGGTAATTTTTTTTTTTTAATATAACGGTCGAAAATAACAGCTATAAAGCCGTTATTGTCTCGGGTAACACTCAGCGACTACAACCCCGAAGAAACCAACCCGCCGGGTACCCGCAGGGGGTGGCGGCGGTGTACCCGGGCGGGTACCGACGAACCCGAGGGGTACCCGAGTGGTGGCCCGTCCTCCCTTATATATTACATCGCACGTCATTGTTTAATTTTTTAATATGGTTATGTGATTTTTGTGTTTTAAGTATATAGAACGCATTGATCCAATTTTTTTTGGGTGTAATTTATCATTCTGATTTCTTCTAATGTCTCATAAATTATATCTCATTAGATTATTTAGAGTTTCATTTAATTATAGTTTTGACAACAAAAAACAAATAATCAGTATATTTAGAAAAAAATTCTTTCACTATAACTCACTCTAAATTTAATATGTGTGATTATATTCGTTTTAAAATCATTTACACTACATGTGTTTTATAATATTCCCGTGTATTAAGATTTTAAGCAAATATATATATACTTCTACGAAAAGAACCTCGGTTTTAAATTTCGATTTAAGCATCTAAGATTGAGTCGTCCTTGCATAATTTAAGATTAGTGGAATCTCAATTTGGATTGCGTTATTGTAAATACACATATCTATTATAAAAATAAAGCTAGTTTTTTTTTATTTTATTTTAATATTAGTTTTATAAATAAACTGAAATTGCATAAGTTCATTAATAAATTAGTACCGAATTCTGTTGATTCTTATAAGGTGTATAGAGAACTTTATTAGACTTATATGTTATGTTTCTTTAAGAGATGTTAAATCAAAATCGAAAATAGTAATTGATTTGTAAAAAAAATCACTTTTATAATTTGTTTAGTGAGGGCCAAGATGGTTTAGTCGCCCCTATCTCAATAAACATACCTTTGATTTAGAATATGCGTGGAATAACTTTATGTATTGTATTAGAAACTTTAATCAATACCCCCTTATAATTCATAATAAATTTCAACAACCTTCATTTGCCAAAACAAATATAGTTGTGCGTTACATATATAGTTGGAGTCCTTACAAATCTTTCTATTTTTATTTCTTTGATAGTTTGAGATTAAATGAACTAATTAGAGTATGGTTGCGTATACATAACTTTTTGAAAATACTATTTTATTGTCACGTTAGGATAGTGTTCCGTCTGTTATCTCAATGAGGCGTCTTAAGGTTTTAGAAATTTTGCTTCTTCATATCTTCATAAGGCAGTTGAGACTTGAGAGGGGGGACGCATATGGTGGTGGTGAAACTAGCGATGAATGCGATAAACATATACAGCCAGTACCGATCGATGTATACAAGTCTCGTACCATATAATCATCGTTTTACTATAATTGGAATCCATTGTCTTGTTTCGTTTGCTATATATGATTGTAGGGTCGGTAGTAAACAAACAAATAAAATTAATTAAATTTGTTTATTAAAGCTAAATCTTTATGACTATTACAATTTATATACACAAAAATGATAAGAACTTATCAATACTATATACTTTGCAGTTATAATAAGGCAACTACAATAAAAACCAACATAAAGTCTCTGTACAATTTTTTTGTACGTAAAATACCTATATATTTTTTGTTTGTCTTATAAAAATCATTCAATAATTTTTGCACATAAAAAACCAGCATACGTTCTGTTTTTTCACATAAAACCACTAAACAATTATTTACACACCAAGTTCACTTCATTTGTTATAACTTAAACGAGACGAGCTTGAGCTCCCACAACTTAAACAATCAAAACTCAGGATTCTATACCTTAAACAACCATATTGGGGTGGAAATACACACAAACAAAACAATCGGTGCAAAAGTTGTTTTATTTTCTTTTTAGAATTTGCTTGAATATAAAATGTGAAGTGATTTAAATGTGTAAATAATTTACTGGGGGGTTTTATGTGGAAAAACAGAAAGTATATTGGTTTTTTATGTAAAAAAACTATTGAGTGACTTTTATAAGATTAAACAGAAAATATGTTGGTTTCTTACGTACAAAAAAAAATATACAGTGACTTTTGTAAGAAAAACCTGAAGGCATGTTAGCTTTTTTTATGTTATTTACCCTTTTGATAAAGAAAAGATTGAAAGGTTTTTTTCAAATGGTATGAACTATAAACCATCTAGCAATTGTGTTTTTGTAAGGAGAAAACTTACATTTGGGGCCAAAGACATACATATGTGTTTTTTGGGTAATTAGAAAATTTATCAACGTGCATCATCGTTACAATTTTATTCAGCGTATATTTGTTTTTTTTTCTGAACGGTTAAAGAATCACTAACGGACCACTGACCCATTTGATTATCTCCATTATTCGAGTACGAAACTCATACCACCTTCAAAAGAAAACTCACATTAGGTACGAAAATTCACTTACCCAAGCTGAATCCTATTTTTTTAAATAATATGTGGTACTTAAACTCAAAACAGATCATTGGTATATTAATTATTACTTAATAAAGGAATACAAAAGGGTTTAAATAGGTATGGACGCTAATGCCTCGAGTGGGGATGACCAGTGGACAAACAGAGAGAGAAAATCATGAATCCATGAAATCGTGGGTGGGTAAACCCATGAGATTTCACCCGCTGGTGGTGTGGGTATGGATAAAATAGCTGGAATGAATAATGAACATGATGAATGAGTAATGTGACACCCAAAATATTCTAAAAGAGTAATGAAATTGATATTTTATGTAGGAAATTTGAAATGGATAGGTATGAGACGGATTTAAACATACATATATGATTACATGTTTATGCGAACAAGACTCATAAATATTTTTATTTTTTTCGGTGATAGATTAATTTATTAGGGTTAGCGTAATTTGAAATCTCACAAATATCTTAACAATCGCAAAAACTAATATCAATAGCTTATATTTTTAACTTTTATTTTTTTTGCACGCGTGTATGTTTATGTACATTATAACCATCAAAGTAACATAAAAAAATGCTAAGGGGCTGTTTGGCAGCCTCTTAATCAGCCTTTTAATGGTTTAGATATCTGAATGATTCAGTACTTAGTGGTTCAGACTGTTTGTTTCGTGAGCAAATGTCTGAATGGTTAAGACATTTGTCTCTGAATGGTTAAGCATTATACTAATGCTGAATGGTTAAAAGGTCTAATGTTGCTGAATGGTTAAGAGGTCTAATGCTGAATGGTTAAGACCTCTTACATGAATTGGTCAGATATTTTCCTTTGAATAGTTAAGTAATATATACTAGATTTTAATGGTTCAGACCTCTTAATGATTCAACACTTAATAGTTCAGACCTCTTATTGGTTCAGTACTTAATCATTAAGATATTATCAAAAAACCCCTAAACTAATGTTTTACATGTTTTTAATTTTTTTATTTATTTAACTACACATGTGTAGATTGAAAATCATGTATTATTTTCTTTTTGAATATCAAGAGAGATGATTAAATATTATATTATAATCGTATTTTATTTAATATAAAATAAGTTGTGTGTTGATAAGAGTTATCGCAACTCTCAAAATATTTGTAAGTATATTTTTAATTTCTTGGAGGATAAAATAATATAAAGATAAAAAACAATAAGAAATATACTTGAGAATCCCAACATACTTTTTTAACAAATTACTAGGTATGTCTATATTCATAGGTGTGCACGATAAGGCGATAACCAATAAGTGTTGAGTAGTTGTGTACCCCACATGTATGGGATTAAAAATGAGATATGAATATATAATCGGGTATGATATCAAAACTACCAATACTTATTATAAATCCGTCCTATTGTGGGATTCCTAATCAATTTGTATTTGTAATGAGTGATAGTAGTTTGGATGTTAGTGTTATTTAATAATTAATGATAATAATAATAGTAGTAATAATAACCTGATCAATTTGTATTTGTAATGAATTGAAACCATATCATTTTTGTCAAAACAATTATCAATCTCACTGGATCAGCAGCTAATATTTGTTTGCAATATCCTATTTGTTTGGATATTGAGATAAGAAACTCTTGCACTATTTTATGAAATCTTTGTGGCATTTAATACTTATTGATATATGGGGTGATATCGTGAATGTGATAGGTGCCTGTGTAAAACAAAATCATTAAATCAGTGAATTCATGAATAAGGAAACTACAAAAACGACCCACCGACGTCGGTCGGAGCCATACATAAAGTGGGCCCATGAAACCCGTATATATTGGCAAACCATCTATCTATACTATATTATAATACACGAACAATTATTTCCGTCATAATTTAAGAGATTTAAACATTTTAAGTATAATGTACAACTCAAAAAATCAATTTCACAAGGGTGTTTATGTTATTTAAACACTTCTAAAACGATGAAACTTTAAAACTATTTACATATACACTCTTATATCTCTCATTATGTACAATTTTTAATGTTTGTTACAATATGCTTAAAAGAAGGAATTCGGTTTTTTAAATAATGAAAAGTGTTGCACCCGCTACATCGCACGGACACGTTACAAGTTATCTATATATGCCGATTATTATTAAGCACACGCTATACTCGCTTTAAGCCTATCACTCGCTTGCATCCAACATCAATCTTTTCATCTTCATCATTTACCCTTGTATTTTACTAAAAGTTTCACTTTCACTCCTCGTGTTTTGTGTATAAGCTGTAACAATCTTTTATTTAGTGCACTCTTCTACAAAGAAAAGGTGAGACCGTTGCTTATGTAGTTAGATGCAACTCTATGTTACACTAAATGGCGTCTAACTTATAACTTAAGCTTAGAGTTAATTACATGAAATGTTCATGTGGTAAGACTTGATTTTACTATAGGTTTCTCTCTGTATATGGGAAATTAGTTATGTCCATATGATGAGAGTTGATTTCACTATAGGTTTCTAAATATGAGAAATTACTAAGAAATGTTCAAAAATATGCACGATTGTTGCAAAAAAGGTCATTGGGATGTATGACGGTTAACTCAATGTTCTAAAAGTTACTATAATAATAAACTAAATAACATGTTATTTGACAACGAGCCATGATAGGTTCAATTGGTGATAAATATGTCATGTCTAGTATTGTATATATATTATCATTAACTAATTCTATGCATTTATATCAATAACTACATGAAAATAATATACTACATCCATAATGAGATTAATATCAACTAGGTTCACATGGTAAATAAAATATAACATCACATGGCCAAATTGAGCCATGAATCAAAAGAAGCAAAGTAAAATATTCACTAGTTACACATAGCATATTCATATAGCGGGAACCTGTATTAATCGCTTCCTTTTAATATTCATAGGTAATACAATTGCTTATTTACTAAATAATGTAAAATCTTTTACTAAAATTAATTTTATCTTCTAAGAATGAACGTTCTAATTAACTCACCATCTATAATAGGAGATTCATTCATCTCTTGTTGGATTTAAGTCTAGGGAGTTGATTTTATATAAGAATTATTATCTTATTTCTATATGTTTATATGGTACAACATAGAAATATAAAAGAGACGCTTAACTTGTGAACATAACATGCAAATTATCTATTGCTTAATCAATTACTGTGCACAAATCATATCCCTTTAACTTTGCCAATTGCTTTTTTAATTTTCTATAAATCTATGAATACTTGTGAACAAGAATACCTTTTAATCATATTCATGTCACTAAGCTCTCATACTCAAGCACAAGCACGTAAATTTTCTTCTTGTACGATCTTTGTTTGTGAATATAACTACACAAGAATAGTTTAAACTTTAATGGAGCAGAATGCAAAACTTTTGTAGTTTAAGCATAGAAATTGCCACTTCCATAAAATCAATGGACCAAATTGTAACATTATCTTCTTTTTATACCTCGTATCACCGTCCATACTACTTTAAAACACACACACACACACACACACAACAAGCTCTCATCACAAACGTAAAGGTGAAAAATGGGCTCTTCAACATCTCCACTTTCTGTACGAATTCTACTAATCTCCACCGGTGTTTTATCGGCAGCGACGGCGATCAATTTCTACCTTCCGTCGGTGTTAAACTTCGCCGTCTACAACATACCTGTTATCTGGTCGGTTATTCTCTCATGGCTCCGACCACCGTACCTTTACGTCGTCATCAACGGCATCATCATCACCATCGTTGCTTCTTCACGCTTCCAGCATCACCACCACCACGAAGACAATCAACCTCCGTCGTTAGTTAGCGAAACGAACTTTCAGCCGTCGGAATCGCCGCCGATGTTGACTCAACCGACTTTTGATGATTTGAATCATCCGGCGGTGGTCTATGAGGTTCAAAATAGGGAAACGGTGGAGTTTCATGACTCTCCGGTGGCGTATGAGATTGAACCTCCGGTTGTTGATATTGAAACGGTACCGCTGAACGATTCAGATGTTGTTTCAGATGAATCAGATGATAATTTTGTGATATCGACATCTACGTGTGTTCCATCAGAGACGATGATCATAAGCTCTCATCCGGTGGAGATTGTTCAATCGGACATCAATTCTCCGGTGAGAGATATGCCACTTGTCAGCTCCAGATTCGCTCATCAACGAAGATTGACGAAATTCAATCCCGAAGGTAAATTTCTTCCATAAAATCAATCAACATCCAGCATAATATTACGATCGATCTGATTACATTTGTGAAATTTGCTAACGACGTCGTATTGGTACTCTACAGGTGTGAGATCGCTAAGAGTATCGAAGCCTAAGAAGCACGAGACATTGGAGAGCACATGGAAGATGATCACCGACGGCCGTCACATGCCGTTAAACAGGCACCTACGGAAGACTGACGCCGTCGAGAACCACCACCACGCGCCACCGTCGGATGTGTTTTCCGGCGAAGAAGGAGCGGCCTCCGTGGTGGCGGATTGTACTGTGATGGATAAATCGGAAGCATTGAGTGACCGTACCGGCCACCGGAACCACCGTGTTGTGACGTTGAAGAACTCAGTGACGCCGTCGGGTGGGAGGCTGAGGAAAGAGGGGTCGCTGAGTCAGGACGAGTTGAATCGGCGAGTTGAAGCGTTCATAAAGAAGTTTAACGATGAGATGAGGTTACAGAGGCAAGAGTCGCTGAAGCGATACATGGACATGATTAACCGAGGGGCATAATGGGGAACAAACACCAAATTTGCTCTTGAATGAACAGAAGAAAAAAAAAGAAAGAAAGAACGATTTTTCCAGAAATTTTAATTGCTTTTTTCTACTTAGAAAAAAACAAAACAGTTTTTTTTTTGGATTTTGATAGGATTTGTTTTATAGTTTACATCGAACTAAACGTTATATATATTTTTTCTGTATAAAGTGTTGATTATGAGCATTCAATATATTAGTTTGAATTCATGTAATTATTTTGGGAAAAAATATATATGATCAAAAGGGTTTTCAAATGTGATAATTGATGATGTTATGCAATCATATCATATATGATTATTGAAAGATCTACAAGCTTAGACCGGACGTGGTGGTGCCTTAAGGGGGCACCAAAGTTGCTGATCTGAACGCAAATGGGACGCTAAAGCCACTACGTGCTAGTTAAATGGGGTTTCAAACTTATGTTTTGTCAAACCCTTAAGATTATGTGTATTAATTGACTAGTTAAAATAACAGTTAAATATCACGTATATAAAAATCATTCCACTAAAGTCTCTTTTAAATCAATTGTAGTGGTTAAATAGTGCTCGGAGCCCCTAATTAATGCATTAATATAGGAATTTTTGTGTTTAGAGCTCGTTAAGCACTTGAAACCCTATAGGTTTGAAGCCCGTTTTAGCTATATTGTAACGATGTTTGAAGTCCAATTTGTATCCATGTCATCATTTTGGAGCCCCACTACGTCTAGTAACTGGAGTTAAAGTTTTAGTGAATTTATATTTTCCAACTTTTGGCAATCTTTAACTAGATTGGACTTTAAAACCACTTACACCTACTTTAAAATTAAAACTTATGACAATCTTGAATTAAAATGGATTTTAAAATCACTACATTTACTTTAAAATTGATTTTAATAAATTCATAATTGCCTAGGTCGGGGACTACCCGAGCTAATGATAGAGGCACGTACACTTTCCGGCCAAGTCCCATTAATTGATCATAACGATATCGTGGAAATGCTGCACAGACCCATATATATAGGAACACAGCTCCTGTTGAAGAATAAGGCTTTTGAGCTGTATGAGCATTGAATTTGGAGTATTTTAACTAAATAAACCAATACACATAGTGTTAAAAGACATTGTTTTTTAGAACTGCGCTAGCGCATTTGGTGGGACTGGTTCTACCTGAAACCGGTGATAAAACTTATTCAATTATGCTATTTGAACCAGCTGATTATAGGTCTCGCCAGTCACCAGTGAACCAAATCGGGTGGTCGGACATCATCTCAAATATTTTTTGATCTTTTCTACTTCAATCTTAATTTCTAAGCTAGCGGATTAGACCCGCGCTTTGCCGCGGTTCGGTTTTGAACGTATGCGAGAACGTTACATTTGTAGTTTTTTTGGTTATTTTAGTTTTGTTTATATTAATGATATAGGCAAATCACAATGATAGTTGATATTTACAAATGCTTTGACGATTCCTTATTATATCGTTATGATATTGTTACCGAATATAGTATTTGATAGGGCATGGATATCAATTTAAATAATATGTTAAAAGTAAAAAGTTTTATTAATTAAAATAAATATGTTAAAAGTAAAAACTATTATCAAAGAAGGACAAATATGCAAGAAATCTAGAGATGGAGGCAAAAATATACTATGACTTTTCATATGGTGTCTTAAAACAAAGAGGGAACAACTAATTTGTCCCAGAATTTTGTATTATATATAATTTCTAAATTATGTAATATTTAATGGTCAATAGTTTAGGCATTTGAATTTTAACAATTTGTTAATATTAGAAATCCACACCAAAACTTAAAGTTTACGTTCAAACCAGTCTGAAGACATGGCTTAGAGATGCTTATGGCTTTTCTAAGGCATAATAAATCAAACACTTAAAATAACCAATCTCCAAATGTTGTTCTGAATGAGTATTGTTAATGGTATCTTTTATATTTATTAGTGGAGGCAAAATAAACCAACACTTAAAGAAACCAATATTCAAATGTTATTAATGGTATATTTTATATCGTCGTTAAGTGTGGATTTATATGGTGGTGGGCTTATAGGTTGTTATTAGTGGACATAGATGAACAGATCAAAATGGTTAAAAAGTTGCGTTAACGTTAAAATTAAAGAATATCTTAAGAAGGTTTAGTTATGGGCTTCATGGGGTCGGGTTTAGTTAATGCCTTTTTTAAAATTAGGTCTTTTAATATTCTTGGGCTTCTTTAGTGGGCTTCTCCCCCACAAGTGAGAGTAAATCCGCCATTGATTTGCATTCCTTAAATAGGTTTAAACGTATTCCTATTCCTATTCCTATTCTTATTAATACATTTTGTCGGTGGGTATTTTTTTTTCTTTTTTTTTCCCTTTTCTTTTGTTTCTTTTCTTTTCTTTTGTTTGTTTGTGTTTTTCCTGGGTTTGTCTTGGGTGTGGGTTCGAGATTTGGGTGTGAGGTTTTTTTGTGGGTTTTTTGTGTCTGGACACGCGTGTTTGATGTGTTTCGATTATGTTCGTTTATAGGGTTCGTTGACATTGTCTTTCTCCGGGTTCCTGCTTTTTTTCTTTCGTTATCGATACCCTGACGATTCTCGCTATTAAGGTTTGGGTTTTACTTTTGTTTGCTCTTTTCGCGGGCTTTGATTTTCGTCTGTTTTCTATTTTGGACCGTGTCACCTTCTTGCGGCTTTGATTTTTGTCTGTTTTGTATGGGTGTTGGGCTTTGATTTAGTTTTTAGGTTATGTATGTTGTGGTGTGTTATGGATGTGAAGTTTTGGTGTGTTTTACTTTGTGTATTTTACTGATTTTGTTGTTTTGAACCTTCATTTTGATTTTGATTTTGATTTTGGTTTAGGGTTATATTAAAACTCGCATAGGCGCGACAACGCGCGACGTCAAAACCTAGTTCTAGATTTAAAAATTCAAGATTTTTACTTACCGAGGGGGTTGAGTGAACTCTATTATTACTAATTTCGACTCCTCAGCTTTTCTCTTCTATCCTTAATTATCTTTTAGGATTTTCTTATACTTCATATGTTGGAAAGACAATAAACAACTAGATAATAATAAACTAACTATTAATCAACAATATTTAGAATTACAACCTCTTCCCTATTTGTTATCAAAGCAAATTGTTGTTCTTATATTCTTAATGTTAGAGAGTTCTTCAAAAAATTTATTTGGCAAAAATAGGCCATTAGAATATGAAGCTTGTATTATTCTTTTTGATATTAAAAAAAAACATTTGCTCTGATACCAATATGGTATAGAAGGGTAAAAAAGGTAAAAAGATAGGTACGGATAAAACTTAAAGAGATTAGCAACATAAGACGGACAGAATAAACGAAGAGACTTTACTAAAGATGTAGATTTATGCATAATGGAAGAGATAAATAAAGGTAAAAAAACTTTTTTTTAATTTAATAAGAAGGACAAGAGAGGAAGCTAGGGATCAGAAGGACGAAGCTAAGTAGTATCGGGAGGGATTTGGTATGTTATTGGAGAGAAGCCACCAACACTACCACCGTCGTCCCTTTCCCCTTGTTTTAGATTAAACCCTTTTCCTAATAATGTTTTATAAAAGTTTTTGTTTTAAAATAATTACTTAAAATTGGTTAGCAGCCACTCGACAAACGATCGTTGAATCCACGTGAATCAAACCGGCGAGTGGTCTAGTTCTGTTCTAGCTTTAACAACATGCATATGATTCATGTAACTTATTTGCACAAATACGAC
>BJCO01364979.1:0-12198 GCA_018326465.1 Flaveria floridana
CAATCCACCAGAACTTCAATCTTTCAATCCTTCAAGCTCCAAATCTTGAATTTCTTCACTTTCTCTCTCTACTTTCTCTCTCTACGAATTTGGTGGCTAGGGTTGTAATATGATGGAATGGCACTGATTATGCATGTTTAAGGGCTGATTAGGGCCCTTAAACCCACCAAACCTAGCCCATTAAGGCTAATTTGATCCATAGCCCACTAATTTACCCCTTTATTTCTTAAATTAACCCTTAAAAGCCCATTATTATTAAATGGCTTGTTTCGGGAAATTTCGGGGCGTTACATCTGTGTACCGGGTCAAAAGGGGCAGCAGCTTAGTGAGGTTAGTGGGTGAATGGTTAGCTAGTGTTTAGGAGATAATTACAACTTAACTACCTTTGTTCTTCCTATTTATGTTTGCTTTTCTAGGATGTTTAGGGTATCTTGTTTTGTTTTAAATTACCTAAGTATTGATTGTATCAAAGAATCGTTTTTCTCGAAACAGCCCATAGTGAATTTTACTTTGTTTGCATTCCAACCGGTTCTTATCATTTTGGTTCCATTGTCGGGAAAAAAAAGATGGTGCAAACAAGGAACACTTTTGGTGACAGCGGAGGAAACCCACCTGACACACTTGCTGCTCAATTAGCAGGGATTGTTGCAAAACTAAGCACTCTTGAATCCTTGTAGAAAGATGCTGCAGAACTCAAATCGCAATCCAAGAACGAGGAGAAAGCAAATAACGATCGAGAAGGATACGAAGAAGGGAATCTTCTAAGATTTCTAGTAGGTATTGCCCTTACAAAATTGAATTTCCAGAGTATAATGAGGGTGATCCGAGGGGATGGGTTCTGAAGGCATAAAAGTACTTCCGATACTATAAAATACCCGACATGGAAAAGGTTGATGTTGCTCCCATGTACTTAAAGGGAGATGCACTGGACTTGTACTCTTATTTATTTACTGATCGCCCCATCACTTTTTTAGAAGAACTGGTTCAAGCTCTCACCCAAAATCTTGTCCCAACAGAGTTTCAAAACCTTGAAGAGCATCTATGTAGCATTTGACAAACTAGTGTGGTACAGGAGTATATGCAGGAGTTTGCCAAAAGATCAGCCAGAGTTACAGACTGGCCAGATCATTGCCTTCTAAGAGTTTTCTTGAATGGCCTCAAAGACGAATTCCAGACTGATGTTCGGATTCGCAAACCTCGAAGCGTCTATAATGCTATGAGTTTAGCATTGGAATTTGAGTAAAAAACAGCCCACCACCTAAAAGGAACGTACAACAGGTTACAGACACCACCAAAATAGCCCCTGTAACCACCACACCAACAGTCACCTCCACTCTAGTCCGTATTTCCGAGGCAGAGAAATAGGCTAGGTATATTAAAGGAGAGTGTTTCTGATGTGGGGCAAAATTTGGTTGGGCACAAGTATAAAAGAAGTTCGTTGCACTTATTTGAGGTCAATGATCAAAGGGTTCATGACTACGACAAGGATGGAGAAGAGGAGGGGGAGCTTGCTGAAATTAGCCTACATGCTATCATGGGTGTGTCACATCAACCGACATTAACAATGTCAGGTTCTATCAATTCCTCTAATGTATCGACCCTAATCGATTATGGATCAACCCATAATTTTATCACTGATACCTTGGTTCCTAATGTTGGGTTACTCACCCACAAGGTTGTTTCATCTAGGGTAAAGATTGGAAATGTAGACATTATCCATTGCAATCAAACTTGCAATGATGTTCCACTGCATATTGGTAACCTCCACATCACTTGACTTCTATCCTTTCTTAGTAGGGGTGGGGTGTGGGGGGGGGGGAGGTTGTGGTTCTGGGCATACAATGGTTGGCTACGTTGAACATGGTACAAGCAAATTGGAGTGAAATGTTTTTGAAGTTTACTATGAAGAGCCAAGATTATATACTGCAAGGAATGACACCTAGGAATAATAATTCAGAAGCTTTTCATCACCTCTCTTTCGAGCCATTTGAGGGTGGCTCAACTGAAGGATTAGGTTAGACGTCCAGCAGCCGACTTGAGGTCAAGTCAGTAGGTGAATAGTTAGCTAGTGTTCAGTAGATAACTGCAACTTAACTATCTTTGTTCTTTCTATTTATTTTTGCTTTTCTAGGATGTTTAGGGTATTATGTTTTGTTTTAAATTACCTAAGTACCGATTGTATCGGAGAATTGTCCTTCTCAAAATGGGCCGACTAGTGAATTTTACTTTGTTTGCATTTCAATTACAGGTTCTTATCACACAATCAACACAATTTTATAACTAATCACTAATCGACATTTTAATTTTTTTATATATATTAAAGATAGACTCCTGAACCTTTTATTTATATAAAGACAAGATAATAAGCTATGATGATTAGATTACGGAAAACTACAATTCACTCGGTTAATAGAGGAACGAAGAAAGTAAAGTTGACTGGGCCCAGGAAAGCCCCAAATGCTCTACAAAACCCTAGCCCTCTTTATCAATTTTTATACGTCAAACTCTTCGATCTTATTACCTATCACCTTCTCATCGAAACCCTAATACAATCCCTTTAGTCTCATTGATCACAATCTCCATAATTGCAATAATTGCAGGCGCCTCTTTGCTCCGAATCACATATCCATTCATCCGCACGCATAGATCCTCCTAACGAGCAATCGCAGATTCGTTTCTCGTATATCGTAACGACACAGATCTGTGACCATCTTCAGGTGAATTCATGTTACTAGTTGATTTCCTATAGGTTTTGTGTATTCATATGAATTGATCGTTAAATTGGTTCGGTAGTGTAACTAATCTGGCATGTACGGTTTTGATTTAGTGTTTTTTGTTCGTAATCTGTTGCTTTGTAAGATCTGAAGCTCATTGATTTTGTTTACTGTAGATCTTGATTGTTTTGCTCTAATTTGTGAGACCTGAATCAACTTAGGTGAATGCTTATCGTATCTGCAATACTTCGTGCTAAAGCAACAAGCTTAGTAACCTCCAAAAGTAACTGAACCGTGGTAGGGAGGAACACTAATAATTATTGTGAGTTGTGATAAAATACGTTTGGAAGTTCAGTATTTGTAAATAGATATAATAAAATTAGCAAGCACTATTTGTCTTTATAATGTGATATCGGGCATGTAAGCATTCTTAGATGGTTCGATTACAATATAACTTCTGGTTACCACTTTACTGTCAACTTTGGTACATATTTTCGATTTTCATATTGCATACCTATGCTATAACTCCAATTCACTTATGAGTTTGGTGTTTGACAGGATATTTACTTTCAAAAGTAAGGTCTCATAGTGTTCTTTACAATGGCATCTTTGGATATGTCGCTTGATGATATGATTAAAAGTAGGCGAACTACTGTTAGAGGTCGTGGTCGAGGTAGGGCTCGTGGTGGCCGAGGTCAAGAAAGGTCATTTGGTGGTGGAAGACCAGTGGGGCCACCTCGCAGAGGTCCCCTTGCTGTTAATGCTCGGCCATCAGCTTATGCTATTGCCAAGGCAAGCTCAAATTTTGGATTTCTTATGCATTTGATTAAGAATTGAGTAGGAACCCAAACTTCAGGACCTCATAACATTGCATTAGGAAATCAAATCTGAGGCGTATTTGACACTATTATCTTCATGGTGAAATTCATATCAGATCTGCTATAAAGAATTATCATTCTCTACTTCGTTTGTTCATGGATCCTCTATATTGAGTTGTATCAAGGGTTTTTTTATGCATCTGGTCGATTGTACGGAGATTCTTTGATGGGCATTGCTGTGCTAGATTGCTAGATTGCTAGCTTGCTACATCACGTGAAGGAGCTTCATCATGTCAAATAATTAAAAGTCTAAAAAGTTTAATATCTGCTAATAAAAGAGGGGCCAAATTTTCAATATTCATTTCTAATAATGTCTATCTGTTTGTGGTCACATTACTCGCTTCATTACTTATTTTCTAGATCGGGGATTTATGATGGATTCTATTGCTATATCTGAGATATGTCACCAGCAAAATTATCAGTTATATTCTCCTAGTTCATGGTGTTTTTGCAAAGGGGATTCCTTCGCCTGAACTTCAGAACGGGAGCTTGTTTCTATACAATAGCAAAACTTTTTGTGCAGTGGGTTTAGTGTAGCTCCATATACTTCAATGTTAAGTGTTTCGTCGTTTCAATATTTGAATGTTTCTGGATTCATTCCTGATGCCATGATAAACGATTAAAATCCTGAAGAACGGTGATGAATTGTTTAACTTATGGTAATAGACTGACTTTGTTCCCAACTTGGACTTTTTTGGTATGCTTGCTCCAGTCTTTCCGCAGACCAAAGAATTCCGCTTGGCAGCGTGATTTGCTTGAAGAGAGTTTAACTGCAGCAGGTGTTCCAGGATTTGATAATGGTGCAAAATTAAATGTGTCCAACTTGGATATTGGGGTGACAAATGAAGATATCAGGGTACATCATCAAGCAATTTGTTTTAATTGTGCCTCATCATAGCAAGTTTTGTTTTCTAGTTTCTTGATGTTGGATTCAAAACCCCAGGAACTTTTTTCCGAGATTGGGGAGCTGAAAAGATATGCAATTCATTATGACAAATATGGCCGACCAAGTGTAAGTTTTGATGGAATTAGCACATGTGAAGAAAAGAATTAACATCATGTATTTAGTTCTTACCAACCAACTATCGTTTTACAGGGCTCTGCTGAAGTCTTGTTTGCTAGAAGAAGTGATGCTTTCCAGGCTCTGAAGCGGTATAACAATGTGCAATTGGATGGGAAACCTATGAAGATTGAAATTGAAGGCTCCAACACTAAGATTCCTGTTTCTGCTCGTGTCAATGTTGTTGGAGGTCTAAATGGCCAGAGGACTGTTGTGATGTATGTTAGCTTTCTCGTACTTGTTTTTATATACTTATTTGTGGTGCTTTACTATTTCTTTTCTTCCATCATAATAAACTTAAGATGTTTTTGGAAGCTAACTTCTAGTTTTCAAACTATTGGAAACCTTGTGAACCAAACTAAAGTCATAAGACTTTTGTTACATAGTGGCAAATTTATAATTTGAGCTTTAAACTTGGTTAAAGAGGAAAATTGCAATTGAACTAGGACATACAATGTCACAATGATTGGAATTGTAGCAAGCATGAGGTGTTTATTTAAAGCTTTTTTATATCAACTCCAAGTTCGCAATTGTTAGGATCAAAGAAGTTTCTTTTTGATGTTGTAATGGAGGTTTCATTTCAGTTATTTGATGATTACTATTTGTCATCCTTGTAAAATTAGCAACACAGCCTATTACTTTATTGGAATGTAATCATGTAAAGATGTGTCATAGACATTATCACATTAGCACTATGCTTTTATTATTTTAAAGAATCTATTACCTTTTGAAGTATATATATTTTATTTTTCATACAAACTCATGGAAATATTACACTATTCTTTTTGGTCTTGCTTTGGGAATGTTGTGATCTAATGTTAGTTAATCACCTGCAGGTCTGGAATGGGTCGGGGCAGAGGAGCTCCTGCAGCTAATCGTCCGTTTGGGTAGGCCCTTGTGATTTATTTTCATCCTGTTTCTTTGTTGTTTCATAAGTTTTAACTATTTTCTGCGAGTATGATTTTTGTTTCTCGAGAACACTTTGGAAGAGTTTTTATATGCATCTTGGTTTGTATATTTAGGCAGAGAAACCGTGGAGGTATAAGAAACGGTCGTGGTGGTATGACAAACATGCGTGGTGGTATTGATGGTGGCCGTGGGCGTGGTCGAGGTCAAAGCCGTGGTGGGCGTGGTCGTGGTCGAGGAAGGAAACCTGCTGTGGACAAGTCAGCTGATGAACTTGATAAGGAACTGGAGAACTATCATGCTATGCAGAGTTAGTTCTTATTTTACAAGTTTTTCAAAATTTAGTAGCAGTTGAAGATTTTAATTGTACAAAAAGCGTTTTCGAGTGGTGAAGTTTGTCGAATAAATTTGGTTTTAACTTGATTGCATGTTCCTAAAGGTGGAATCCTCATATATATCGTTGTGTTTTATTGATCATTTTTAGCGTTTACAACTTCGAGATCTGTTATTATTACATGTAACTGGAACCACTGGTATGTTGACCATTCGTGATGAGTAGTAGTCATCACGCCTTCTTGAACATGACTATTAGAGGCTCCTTACTCAAAATGACACTCCTACGTTCATTTTTAGCAACACCAACATCACCACAAATCGGGTTGCAAGTGTTGCACACAGTAGGGCAGTATACAAGCTTATAACCATTGGCCCCATACTTCTCTATTTTGAACCAATTGAACAAGGTATCCCTGCCAGGGTTCCCTACGGTCCCACGGGTCGAGAAGAACCATTGTCCGTTCATAACTTCAAGCCTCCAAACTGCAGGCTGGCCACAAACAGTTACACCTGGGAACTTAATGTTAACATCAGTGGATTCACGAATGATGCCATCTTTGCTAGCATTGACTGGTATGAAAGTCATTGGTAACCCGTTTCTCACTTCATTGCTTTCTTGGACCACGTCTAGTGGGCATGTCCGGTTTATTACCGTTGGGGCTAGGGTTATGCCGCCTCCCCTGCCGCGTATGACGGGCAGGATGTAGTAGCTTAGGCCAGTTCTGAGGAAGTTGCGATTGATGTCAAGGACAGCAGACGAAGATTGGGCGGAAGAAAGCGAGAACATGGAGAAGACAATGAAAACAAAGAATGATATCTTCATTATAAGGATGATATCTTAAGTGTTATGGGGATTGCTAGCTTGCATTTATAGGAGATGAGACGTGAAGGGGACTATGGATGATGTGGTGTTAAGCGGTGGTAATTATCGACTTGATACACACATGCATGCTATAAGTATACATCGAGGGCAGATGTGAAACACAATCCATCGCTAAATATAGCAAGTGTATAGCGTCATATACTCGTATTCCAGAAATAGAATTATGTGTGATGACGTGTAAATACGTGTTATTACGTTGTGGCATTTGTTGAATTCATACACATGTATGCCAAGTATACATCAACGCCTGATATGAAATCATAAACATTAGCGGTATTGGAAAACTTTATGTTTTGGTTTTTGGATTTAATTAAGACAAATCTTACTACTTCAGGTCATGAAAACAAGACTTGACCTTAATTCTAACAGTACACTTTAGGATAAAAAAACAATAAACACAACTCTAATTTACGTTCGTAATAATCTTAAACTGTACTGAAACTTTCTTTTCTCTTCCCTTTAAACTTGAAAAAATCAAAAATCTCTAACTTTCTTTTTTCTTTGGGTAGAATACGGAATTGCATTATATCTTTTCTTTCTTGTTCATTTCTTTTCTTTCCTTAATTCCATTTCACTTCCTCTTTTTCATATATTAAACTTAAGAAAAATAGTGTAAATGCACGTCTCTTTAATTTTCAACATACTTTCGCCTGAAAATGTTAAACCAAAGATATCAATTTTATCTAAATAAATGAATGTATTAATGTGACACATGGTAGGTGTATAAAACTGAAAACCAAAGAAGAGTGAGAAGTGTGTAATGCCTTTAGCACAACCCTGCAAAACCCCACAATTTCCTATAAAATCTTCCCACCAACATTACAAAACAAAACCAACGTTAAAACACCCCAACAATGGCTATACCACTGCTTCTAGCAGTTCTCACGGCTCCGATCATCGTCGCCATCGCAGCTAATCACACTTCAGCCACCGCTCCGTCACTCGTCACCTTCATCTTCGGCGATTCTTTAACAGAAGTCGGCAACAATAACCACCTGAGACGCTCACTTGCTAGATCAGATTTCCCCTTCTACGGTATTGATTACATCAACCAAAAACCTACGGGCCGGTTCAGTAATGGCCGAACCATCAGCGACATTATAGGTAAGTAAGTAAACTGTTCTTACCAACAGGCTTGTAGCCTAGCAGTATCAAAAGACATGTAGTATTCTTTTATTAATATTCCTTTTCAATGTTTTTTTTGGGTACTATTGCAGCTGAGAAGCTTGGGATTCCATCTCCACCACCTTACCTTTCATTAAAACGGGACGACGATAAGGTCTTGAAAGGGGTTAACTATGCATCCGGTGGTGCAGGAATTCTGAACGACACCGGAACATATTTTGTAAGATTTGATTTGTTCATTGGCGTATAATTGTGTTTGTTTCTTATTGATTTATGGGACTCATGATTATTCATTGGTGAACAGATTCAAAGAATGACGTTCGACGATCAAATCCGTTGTTTTAAGAACACAACAATGGTGATCAAGAAGAAGATAGGGAGAGAGTCTGCTATTACTCTTTTACATAGGGCTGTCTACTTCATTGCAGTGGGTAAGAACTGAACAAAAAACTAAATTATATAACAAGTTAAAGTTAGCGAGATCACCAGTTTATGTTTTTCGACAGGTAGCAACGATTACATCAACAACTTCCTGCAACCGTTTCTTCCCGCTAGCCAAAAGTACACCCACGAGGAGTTTCTAGTGATTTTAAACTTGAAATTAGCAGGACAGTTAACGGTAAGTAAAAAAAAAAAAAGAAACCAAGCAAACTATTGATTATGTGGGACTTAAAAACGGACATCCTACTCTCTCCAGATCCTAATAGTTTTTTGTTGTATGTGAGATTTTACTGAGTGTATTTGTTTATCTGTTAAAAAAAACTTATGACTTTGTCTTTGGTGATGGAATTAAGAAGCTTTACTTGCTTGGGGCACGAAAGCTGATCTTTCTTGGGCTTGGACCTCTCGGATGCATTCCTTCACAACGAGCTAAATCAAGAACGAATCAATGCTTGCATCAAGTGAACGAATGGGTGCTTCAGTTTAACTCTAAAGTGCAAAAGTTGATAAAGGCTCTAAATATCAAGCTCAAAAAGGCACAATTTGTTTTCGCGGATACTTATCAAGATGGTATAGATTTGGTCCAAAACCCTACTAAATATGGTAATCCCGTAATTCCTAACTTTCTATGGTTGATCAACAACCTTTCTAAATATGGAAAGCTTCCTAAACAACGAATGGTAACATTGTTACATGTTTGTTATCGTTTAGGCTTCAAAGTGTCCAATACTTCATGCTGCAAAGTCGAGACGAGGGTAGGAGGATTATGCTTATCGTATGCACGCGTGTGTCAGAATCGTAGTGAATATGTGTTTTGGGATGCTTTCCATCCTTCAGATGCTGCTAATGTTGTTTTGGCTGATCGTTTCTTTGCACACTTGTTTGCTCCCTCTAATGGTTCGAATAGTTCTTCACTGAATCATTAGGGATAAGAGTTACATGATCTATGTTTTGCACCTTACAATATGAAGGACAATCCCATTCTAACATATTTGAAACCTTCAAATTTGGGCACTTTAATTATATGTACACACAATGACAATATAGCACCAATATTAGATTTTGGAATATGAGATGATGTATTACATTTTGACTAATAAGAATTCAAGTAAATTTCAATTGGACTTATCTTGGTCGTGACAGGATAGTCGATTATGAGTGTTTAACAACATGCTTCCACTAGTTTCCTAGGCCATATGCTTAGCACAAGTTGCGACTTATCTGATCCTGTTTTTTAGCATGTTATTGACGGTTTCATGAGTTTATTGACAACGAGTTTCTCACGCTAAAAAACACATTTTGTTTGTTTGTAGAATAAAATATGAGGATACCCGTCGACTGGCATAGTATTGATGTGTTCCATGTGTGTACTGATAAAGTTCACACGTTAAAAAAAAAAGATTTGTTCGTTTGTAGAATGATGATAAGAAAAGAATGAACCACCTTCCTGGATAAAGGTTCTAAAGTATGACACACCTTCTTCAATAAATGTCTTGTGTGTGTGAGTTACCCTCTGAATATACTTCTTACACTGTCAACAACCATTCGCATGACTCCTAATAACTCTATTTAAGCAATGAATTAATATTAATTAAATGATACGTTGTTTATTTAGAAAAATGTATATTATTATCCTATCAAAAATCTAAATAGAACTATCACAAGTAAAACTCAAAAATTTGTTTAAAACTTCAACAAGAAATCAGAATTCAATGCTAAATAAGAGTATATGCTAAGAATATATTTTGCAAGAATATCATGTCGATGCCTCTAACCCTTCTATTTACTTATGTTAGTAGAATTGCGAACTCTATGCTAGCATTGATCAACTTATGTTGTTAAGTCTAAAGTTTAAACATTTTAATGAATATTATGTTACTTTAAAACAACATATGTTATTGAGTCCAAAATACTATCATTCAGTAGGTCATCTTATTGTGCACCTCCTATCCTTGGACCAATGGTTTTGACACAATGTACATTCTATGCTTCAAATGCACAATTTTGATATTTTTTCAACACACTATTGATGGGTTGATGATTATCCAATGTTATAAGCCTTTATTTTCACCTTTTTAGTCTTTAATTCATATGGAATAGAGTTACTTTGAGTTATTTGTGTTTTTGTAAATGAGAACGAAAAATACGGAAGTTACGGAAGCTTTGGAGAGGGTTTTAGAAGTCAAATAACAAGAAAAGAATGAGTTAAAAATTAAATTATCAAGCATGACGTCACTGATTGTGATATTGATGCCACTGATCATGGTGGCATCAGAAGAGGAGTCAACCGTGATGTCAGTTAGTAGATCAGCATAGTTACTGACTTTGGTGGCACCACTAACGCCAAAATTGTCGTCACCGACGCTACGGCTTAGACTATTTCCGGATTTGTGTTATTTTGGATAATATAAAATGGGATAACCCTAATTTAAGAAAGGACTTCAATTTGAGAGCTGGAGGACAATTTTGGACGATTCGGGAAGGCTAGAACTCATCATTCCACCATTCTAATCCGCAATTCAAGCATGAAATCAAAAACCAAAGATCAAATAATCATCATGAGCGGCTAAATTGCATGTAGCCTACTCCGGATGTAGTGTTTGTGTTAGTAAACGTGTTCAACTTGTGTTTACATTTTGTTTGGATTTAGAACTTGTGTAATCATTCAGCTTGAATGATTCAATTAATATTTAATTGAATTGATTTTTGTTTAGATAAAATCTTAGCTTATGTTCTTTATTGGTTACTTATCATTAAGTCAACACAACCAGATTGTTAGATTGCTTAAATCTATCTAACAACATTGGCACATAGTTATGTCTATGTAATTTTCAAATCGCTAATTCACTAGGTTACATGTTAAGCTTCACAGACTAAATATGGAGTTGGTCATATTTCTCAATATATTGCTTTTAAACTCATTTTAGTTACAATTTTGCTTCATTTATGTTACGAACAAGCTGCTTATGTTTATCTTTCGTTATTATGTTTTATTATTTACGTGCATGCTTAGCGGACCATTAGGGCCTTTTTAGTAGTTTGGGGTTTGTTTGGTAACTTTAGATTATTGTTTGATTTAAATTGATTGATTGCTGATTTCTGGGTTATCCAGAAATTGAATTCCTACTTCCTCTCTTGTTAGTTTCTTCCCTATCAAGGGTATCAGAGCCTCTCGATACCTCATCGGAGCTCTGCCGCCGCTGCCTAGACCAATACACGTAACAATGAGATCGACACCACCCTCAAGTCTCACAATAAAGCCATCACTTGTAAGGCCCCGCTCACCGGGCACCTTACTGTTGGTGGTTCATCGCACATAAACATACACAAAGTATATAATCATAAAATAACGCAACGGAATTGATAAAATATACATTCTCATTTCATCATAAAAGCTTTTACATCATTGTCTTGATTACAAAATACAAGCTTTCTTTACATTGCCTAACTTTACTATGATTGCTGCTGAAGCATATGAAACCTGAGATTTCGTAAGTAATCTCGTTTATGTGAATCCTCAGCAATCATAGGGTCATAAACAGCGACCTCTAATATAAAAACATAAAAATTTTCATCATAAAGATTATTCCTTAAGTAACTCCGTACATCGGAACCCTTAAGGAACACTCTTGACACTCTCATGCAACATACTTTGTTGCATGTACTATGCTCACGTATTTCCAGTGCGTGGCAACATTATCAAAATTATAAAAGAGATTTCTTAAGTAATCCCTTTTATGGGAATCCTCAAGAAATCTCGTAATGGCATGCAACGTGATGTGTTGCGTGCATTATGGGCCCACAACACATGACGTTTCAGCATTATCAAATGGAGAATGCCATCCCAAAAGAGCT
>BJCO01364980.1:0-40785 GCA_018326465.1 Flaveria floridana
GTGGTGTGTGGTGGCGGTGGTGTGTGGTGGCGGTGGTGTGTGGTTGTGGTGGTGGTATGTGGTGTGTAGGAGATGGTGATATTTTTATAGCCCTTAGGGGTATTTTGGTCTTTTTTAAAAAAATTTAACAGAAAATGTTAACACCGTTAGTCAAAAGGACTGAAACAGACAACTTTTTTAAAATTTGGTACTCAAGCAGACAACTTTTTTAAAATTTGGTACTCAAATGGAGACAAAATAAACGTTGGTACTCAAGTGGAGTCAATTTGCAAAACACAGGGACCAAAACCGAGATTTACTCTAAATAAAAATAATGAAACTTAAGATGGTAAATCTTTGTAATAAAAAAATTAATTAGTAAAATGGAAAGAGTGTAGTTACCTTTTTTAAGTTAAAGAAACAAAAACTCAAAAACGAGAACATGACTATGAGTGTGCCAAGTGTCGGCTACTAGGTGGGGGAGTGACCCAAATGTGTTTTTAAAAAGTTGTTACCATTGTTGGTTATAAAATGGTCTAAATGAACAATATGTTCATCTTTTACTTGTCATCCTGACCAATTCACAAATAACGTGAAGGGACATGTGTGGAACAAAAGTATTTGTTTTCATTTCATTCACCAGTAGCAAGTCTTTAAAGGCCTACTAGGGGTAACAATATGCTCATGTTTAATTTCTTTCTGGGTTTTCCATATTATTTTGTAATGGTTCCAATGACATTATAAACATTTGAGACGCATGCATTCCAGGTTGACGCAGTGGTGTATCTAGTAGATGCATATGACAAAGAACGTTTTGCAGAATCAAAAAAGGAATTAGACGCCCTTCTTTCTGACGAGAACCTGTCTGCAGTCCCTTTTTTGATTTTAGGAAACAAGATCGACATACCTTATGCAGCCTCAGAGGATGAACTGCGTTACCATCTTGGACTGACAGGTGTCACCACCGGCAAAGGAAAGGTAAATCTTCAAGATTCAAGTGTCCGTCCCCTAGAGGTATTTATGTGCAGCATCGTACGCAAAATGGGTTATGGTGATGGTTTCAAATGGGTCTCTCAATACATCAAATAGACCAAGGAAATCAAGTATCTTATGTGGTGGAGAACAAAAATAAAAAGGTAAGGAAGAATATCGTGATTTCCCCAATTTGATTTTGGATTCGTTCTGCAAGTGGGATTTTCATGTGTGGAAGAAAGTACTCGCTATGTGTAAAATTTTACGTCGTAGCCTTTTCTTAGACCAAAATGCTAGTTATTTTTGTTTTAAATTGACTTGTGTCGACGCATTTGCTATTTTTGTAGATGGTGAGAATATGTTCTTGAACAGCAATCTTTGAACTTTGTGTATCGCTGATTTCTTGGATACTTATTGTTGATCAATCATCTTGATTTAAGACGACACTAAGAATCGTGGATAACAAGTTTAAGAGCTTGTTTTCTTTTGTTTTGGTTTCTTCTTGCAAAAGCTGGCTGTGAGTTTGTAGGTCGGGGACACGAAAACATGCTTAAAAGAACAACTTTGCTTGACGGTCGAGGATCTCACTAGCTCTCCTATGATGCCTATTTTACTTTCATCAATCAAATTTAGCATATCACAGTAATACTAATTTAGCTTTAAATTTATGCTTTTTTTTCATGAAAGATAAACTAGCTTTTAAACTTGTATTATCAAAGTTGTGTAGGTTCAAGTCTCACAAGGTGGGTAATAGGTGAACTTTAAGGTTAGATTGTAAGGTGTGTGTGTGTTTACTCTTAGAAAAAATAACAAAATTATTAAAATGAAATAGAACTTTTAGTATAAAAACTTAAAACAGTTTTTGAAAGTCATTTTTGGCAAACAATGGACGCTGGTCGACTTAAAGGCTGCCTTTGTGATCATGACCCAGTTCCACCATCCTTCAAGTCAACATAACAATATGTTCTTCCCATTTAAAATTCTATAATTTTAGTTTAAAGGTAGATATCGTTATTTTAACAAAACAAACAAGGCCGTGTGCCTATATCATTCGGAATTGGACCATATTCAATTAATAAACTAGTTTGTTGCTCTTTCATATATCGAAGCATGGCATGATCAAAATTCATCAAAACATCAAATATAAGATTAGTAAGGCAATTATGTGTGATAGTACGACGCGTTAACCTACCAACTACCACGTCAATTTTCCTTGTAAAAACCATCTTTCCCGACACATATAAAGCTTACGAACCAGTAAGTCGAAATCAAGTCCTCGTAACAAAGGATTCAATGATGCTAACATAGACATGTGGAAGTAAGTTTCCATTACCGTGAGTCGATTCTCCCTATTCAACTTTATTGAAGTAACTTGTTGTAATCGATAATCAAATAATTTATTTCAACCTTATCTTGCTAGCCTAAAATCAAAATACAACTTTTCATACCCTTCCAAGACATAATAAGTAGTATACAAATTGAACTATTGAGATACTGTTACCCTTGGTTTAAATGGGACAATACTTACGCAAACATCGTATTTTCTAATTGTATAATTTTTTATAAAAAATTGTTACCAAACTAGGGCCATAAACAAGCCGAGTCAAGTTGAGCATGGTGAGCTAAGGATCGGATCGTTTAAAAGCCGAACCGAGCTGGCTTGTTTATCTTATCGAACTCAAAATGTGAGCCCGGGCTCGGCTCGTTTATATACAAGTCACGGCGAGCCTACTTGCGAGCCAACTTGTTTGTTTTAAAAAACTAATCATATAACTTTTTACAAATATATTCATGCGTATAATCAAATAAAATATTTGTTTATCTAACTCGTTAAAACAATAATACGAGATCGGTTTTTCATAAACTGTGATAATCTTTGTTTTTATACTTACTTTTTTTATTTAAAAAATATTAAACTAACCATACGTTTTTCTTCTATTTAAAAATATGAAATACATTTGGTTTATACTTTTTATTTTAATTTAAACGAGACAACGAGTGAGCAAATAAGCCAGCTAACAAACGAGTGACAAGTAGAGTTGACCCTGGCTTAGGATCAGCTCATCTACAAACCGAGCCGACTTTGAGCTAGCTATTTTCAAGAGAGCTTCAAGAGAGCTACGAGCCACGAGTTTTTTGATCAGTTCTACACCAGACCCAGCATAAAAAAAATAGACAATCGAGTTAATAGGCATTTAACATCTATAAAAAAATGTGTCGGGTAAATAGAGACTCTTAAAAAAGTTATAAAATATTTTCTTTAGTTTTATTATATGAGTAGAGTTATTCCTAAGAGAATATAAGAAAGAAGTGAATAAGTATTAACTTTCAGATCTTAGATCATAGGAGCAAAGAAAATTTAATGACATACTGATAAATAATGTATATTTCAAATGATAAATTAAAGGTTTAGTCCTAGCCACATTTTCAAGTTCTGTTATTTTCTTTGAATACATACAATGTTATTTTTTAAAAGGTATAAAAACAAGCATTTTTATCTTTAAACGGGTATAATATTGATATATAAAAACAAATCTTTTCATGTTATTTCAGCTTATTTTGAAATATTCATGAGAACATTATATAATATAGGGTTATTGGATAATATTGGTATAATCGTTGTGTCTAATGCGCCATTATGGTGTTTTCTATTGTATTTTTCTAAAATAATAATTTCTAAAGTAATACAATGTTGAACATGTAATTTTTTACGCAATTCAGTTCATATGTAATCTTGATTAGGTAATCGTGTAATCCTCATTAGTTCAGAAGATTACACAATGACCTGACGGAATTACATAATGACCTGACGGAATTAAACAATGAGCTAAAAATGCGATTTTTTTTTGTTTTCTTTATATCAACACTATAAGTATTTTAAATGTTGAAACTTGAGAGTGTGAACATTTTCAAATTTTCCCTTAACCAAATCTTGATAAAAAAGACACGTATAAACATCTTAATTATTCGTACATTTTCTAGTTTTTAAAGACTTTGTATTTAAATATTTTTTATTATATAAATAAGAAAAAATTTTGTATTATTTAATGAAATCTTTACAATCTATCTTTTAAGAAAACTCATGAACAAGATATTTTTATAATTTAACGTATGCACTTTATTTCCTCACATTATATTCACAAAATATCTAGAAAATAGTGTTAGAAAAGAGATATTATTGAACCTTGGTAGACAAATCATCAGCCAATTATGATCGGTGTTTAAAATTATATGATTTTGATATTTCCAATTCTTAGAAAAATAAAAAATAATAATAATTGAAAAGAAATAGAAATAATTACCGAAAAGAAATATGATGCGATATGGGGTTATGTCCCCATTTCTCGGAATCACTTTTACTCGACTTTACGCACCAAATCCTGATATTGATCCCGCAACTTCTGTTAACGGTAATCCTACCTAATTTTGCTTCTTTTTTCTATTTATATTTTTAAAAATAATTTACTCACGTTTTTGTATATTATTGGGATTTTATCAATATATTAGCTACACATATAACATTTTTTGAGATAATTTTAAGAACAAATATTAGCTACACATTTAAGTCACATGCAAGGCAAAACTTATTTTTACTTTTTTCTAAAAATTTCATAACTTTTTTATAATGTTATTTTTTCAAAAAATTAACCATTGATTTCAATATATTTTATGTTTACAATATGTACCAAATTTTTTTTTAATAAATCATCCAACCGTTATTTACACATGTGTAAATATGGTTTACAAATAAATTTCATAAAAAATGAGTTTTTAATTTTTTTATACTATTTTTTTATGAAAGTGGGATCCGAGGATAACATTTTGGTGTTTTTATTTTTTTTTAATTTTTATGTTATTTTATATTTTATAATTTTTATATTATATTTTCCTTAACTACCATTTTACCATTGAAAACTAATGGTTAACATTAGTTTTTAAAATTGTCACACAAAAATGAGTTCCCATTTAAGCTCTCTCTCATATATATACACACACATTTGGAACATTAGGGTTTGATATAGTATTATATTTATTGACCAAATAGAAGAAAAACACTAATAACTATTATAGTTTCAAATTCAATCATGAGAATTTGCTAAGAACTAAATATTTTAAGAAACTCTATACTCAGATGGATTTACAATGTCAAACGTAGATGTTTTAAATCATCTAAAGGGCTTTTGCATCGTGGTATTGGTGCCCGCCTCTATCCTAAGAGTCATCACGACGGGGTATTTTGAGATTTAATAGGTATGGTTTATAAGCCATTCAAAGAAGAACAATAGAAAAATATCACTATCAAACTTATTATCATTTTAACCTCACTTAACAAAAGAAAAAGAATTTCAAAAAACATTCTAGTCTCTAAAAATTGGTTAGATTCATTAAAGGAGATGTTTAAAGAGACATATCATTAAGATTTTCGTACAAAAAGAAAATGTCATAATTGAGGTTGAAAAGAAGCATTTGAAAGGCAAATATCAAAAAATTTACGAAGATAAAATGTCTCAAAGCACAACTCCATATATATGTACAACAATGAAGTATCGTCCTCTGGGATATATCTGTAAAGATAATCATTGTTCAGAAATACTTCAACAGGTGTTGGTCTCTTGTTTTCTTTCTTTGACACAAAATTAAATATAGATCACAAATTGATTTCTTTTCATTAATTAAAATTATCAAGATAACCTCTGTTATATTTGTCTATTTAGGTTCTTTAACCTTTTCAATAAAAATTTTTAAACATCTTGAATCTTGATAATACGCAATATTGATGTTTTGAAGATATAAATCTCCTTTAGTTTGAAAAAAATAAAAATAAAATCTACATGAGCTTTGGAATTGGATTTAGCATCTACATCTTTTTTTTTCTTTTTGTTAAATGACCTGAGGCCAAACTTCTATTGACCAACTTGAAGAGAGAGATTCCGTTCAAAACTTCAAAAAAAATTACAAAAACAGAAGCCGAGGGATGATAAAAGAAAAAAAATTGTGATTGGTCATGAGATGAGATTTTTTTTCAAATTTGAGCCATTTTATTACCAAATAAATTCGTCACTTGATTAGTATGTTGAATATATTAAATATATGATGAAACATAGATTGACAAATGTAATGTGTAAATACAAAAATAAAAAGAGTTTCACAAATATAATATATTAAATACAAATATTAATGTGACTTGTCGAATACATTCATCGTTTTTTTTAACGCCTAATTGAATTGCTAACGGGACTTGAACCCGAGTACATAACTTGAGATTGACAAATGCAATGTATTAAATTCATTACTCGCGTACGCAACCCGAGATCATTCTTAGAGGAAAACTCACTATATGTAAAAGAACACCCCCTGGCCACTGCCCCAACCTATAACCTTTTTTTTGTCGTAAGTAAAACTTGAACTCAAAACCTCCACTTATTTAATAAAGTTTTAAGATAGTTCATCTCAACCATTTGAGGTAAAAATCATTCTAATCTATTGGTTATAACTCAAAATAAATACTCAAATCAGATTCTGAATCCTTAATTTAAACAATATTTGTATTTGTATTAATATTTTATATTTTTGCTTTAAAAAAAAAAGAAAAACGATAAATATGTTTTGAAAGAAGGTACGGAGTTGGCATGTGTTTACACGAAGCGTTTGAACGTATGCAAATTGATTTCGTGAGTGAAGATGTGGCAGAAACTAAGACGTTGGTGGCAAATTCCAAGCGCGTTGACTTTGTCAACACACCACACCACAACTCCAAGTGGATCCCATTATTATCATTTTATTTTAATAAATCAAAATAATTCCATGTGTTCTATTTTTAAAATCATACACTCCCCTAATAAACAAACTAATAATTCTAGTTTATCAATCGGACGGCTCGACTGAAAAACAAAAGTAATAATAGTAACATGAAGCTTTTTACCCATTTTTAAGGGGCTTTTAAACTTTAAGATTTTATTAAACTTCATTGAGTTTTCAAAATATTGTAAAAGAGTTTATTGCAATCCAAGTTTTTTTAGTGTAAAATATTGTCAAATTTCACTAAGTGTTATAATCTTATTTTAAAATTTTTATAAATATTAAAAAAATTAAAATTAAGCTAGACAAATAAAACATTTATAAATTCAAATAACATTTAGTGATTATTTGTGTCCAATTTAAGTTAAATATACCAATCTTTGAACTTTGTTATTAAGTTATGATTTTTTTTTCTTCCGCGCTTACCTCCTAACTCAAATAATTAGGAAAAAACACTTACTAATAACATTTTATTTATATATGTTTCATTTGCTTAACTTAATTTTAAAAAATTTAATTTGTTAAAATATTAAATATAGTTGAAACACAGTGAAAATTAAGTGACTTTAGAGAAACAAAAAAAATCCTTAAGTGATTTAATAAAATAATTTAAAAACTTGTTATCGTTTTATAAAGTTAAAAAACCATAAAACATATATTTGGTGGGTTTTAACTTATTTTTCGGTAAAAATCACCCCTAACTCTAATATTGATAATTTTGTGACTTTCAAAAATCGTATATAAAAAAAAGCGTGTAATAATATTTTCAAATGTCATGATCTCATGCAAAAACATATATCTTTTAACGATATAAACCCTGATTTTAAAATCCGCTTTAAATTCTCAAAATGATTGATACGCCACTCTTTAGTTGAGATGTTTTAACTATTGATTTTCTTGTTAGTTATATTTAACACCACTCTTTAGACCAATATAAAGGGGAATTTTTGTCACTTATGGTACCAAATTGCTCACTTTATCAACAATGACGTACAAGAGTGTATATTTAATACGTTATATTGATCTTATCTAAATTGGGTATCAATCCATTGTTGAGTCACTTCACCAAAAAATAGTTGTCTGTATCTTATTTTTTCCATCTAAACTAAAAATCATATTTTTTGAAGATAACACCGCATTAATAGCAAACCAAACCAAAAATCACTAATATGAAAGAGACTGTTGCTAATAAAATGGAAATGATATAACTTACCTTTCTGTTTGATTATAGTAAAAGCCATTTAGAAAAGAAAATGTTTATAATTTATAAAACTTTGTAAATCAGCAAAGCTAGAACAAGAAACTTATCTAAATCATTGCCCTTGGTTGAGAGGAGTCATTATATTATCATCAACACTGTGATAATCATATATAAGAAAAAATATCATCGTCTTACTTGTGAGAAAAACGAGTTGTGTTATTTGTAATATTTTCTAGTCTAGGAAAGATAAAATATTTTTGTCGTTTATATTTCATTCGATATAAAAGATAGGAACGTGAAGATATTTGACTACAAATCCTTCCTATGCTTCTCACGATATGTCATAGACAATCTAAGATATGTGTTAAAGGTGTTCCTATAGATTACGTTCTTAGCTTTAGCGGTAAAAGTTATCTAAAATTCTTTTATGTTACATAATATCTTAAATAGAATGGTTATATATAGCTTGCATGTGTGCTTTCTAAGGCAATACCTCTTAAATGTTGTTTTATAGAGTACATGTTGATGGTGTTTTCATAGATAACTTTTTGATTTGGTGGGGGACTTAGGATGTTTTGTCAAAGTCTCATATATGGTGTGCGGACTTAGGATGTTTTGTCAAAGTCTCATATATGGTGTGCCTAACAAATGATGTGGGCCTTGACAATTGGTGTTTCTTGGTGATAACATGAGGGATTTGAAGTGGGTTTTTGATATGTAAAACGAGATGGAGGTCGATGGGAGATCGATTTTGGTGGTCCGAAATGACAACGGTGCGGATTTTTAAGCCATGACTTGTTGGCCACCAACTTCATTATCGTCGACGTTTGCATATGTTAAAAGTTCTAATCATATGATGGACCAAAAGTATATATTTAAAAGTATAGTTAAAGAATGTGTGATTTAACGTTTGAAAAAAATAAAAATAATACATATTACTTTCCTAATATTACTTTCCTAACATATTAGGTTTTATTTTATTAGAGTTTTTGATAAGATCTAACTATTGAGTTTTTATTATTTAATTTGCATAGGATTCAATGTATTATCATATGCTATTAGTTTATAATTACTTCCCTTGCTCTATTTCGATGTGGGATATGGATATCAAAACAACGAATGTGAGGCCTAACATTTATAGTTCTATGTTGATGGCTTTTATATAAAATTTTAAGCTTCTTTAATTGCATATCCAATAAAAATATATACATGTTTTATAAATATGTTATTTTTATATACACTTCTATCTTACTTTCTTACTTGGTAAATTATGTAAGATCTGTAAATGTGACAAGGCTTTTCTAAAGAAAAATGGAGAGACATTTATAAGAATGTATGTTGTCTTTTAGTGTATGTTATGCATGCATATTGGTGAAATAAGGTTTGATAAGATATATCATATATTCATATACATTTGAATATCTATAGTACGCTTACATAATTTATAGTACACCAAATCTTGTAAATGTACAAGGAACTATATTGGTCATTAATTTTATTTTATATTTTATTATATTTTTGTATTAGTCTCGTGCAGTATATTATTATTAGTTTAAGTATAAAATCATGATAAGCATATAATGCATTTGTAGATAGTACACGGCAAATATAAGGCTAAAGAGAATGTAATCAAGATCAAGTTCAAGATGGGTGAAGTGAGAGTGATGTGGCACGGTGATACAAGTAGGAACACCACCTCGTCCACGCGATACCACCCTAACCTCCAACCAGATTGTGTGCCGCTGGATAACAAAGACAAAAGAGAAACAAAATGAGATATAAGAGTGATGTGGCATAGTGGCACTAGCCACTAGCGGGAACACCGCCCTCACCTTCACCATTCTAATGGCCACTTGCATGCACAACCACCAACCTAACTCGAGATAGTGAGGTAAACTTTTATACACATATATTATGTGTCACATTTAAAATAAATCAATAAACGTGTATACAATTATCGTAGTTTTAACCTAAAATTTGTATTTATCTGTCAGACTTGCCTGCACAATCACCACCCTAAGTCCTAACTCGAGAAATGAGAGTGAGTAAACTTTCATCATATATTTATTATATAACTAGGTTTGAACCCTCATGTGTCATAAAGGTTGTATAAATAAGTATTTAAATATTACATATACATATCACATAGTTTTTAAAAATACAATTTTGGGACAACTATATAGTTATTTTCTAAAAAAAATTATAAATAAATCAAAGAAAATTCAATTTATAAAAATATTTTATAAACAAACCTAACTTTTTTCTAAAAATAAAAACATTTTATAAAAATCATCATTATTTAATAGAAAAGAGAAGTGAATACAGAAAGATTATAAAAAAAAGAAATATATATAACTAATAGGAGAAAGAAGCAAAAAAAAAAGAAAAATAAGAAAAAAAACAACAAATCGACACGTATCTTGTGATTGTTATTTATTAGTATAGAATTTAAACTAATTCACAATCACAAACGAAACTGTTTATTATAAAAATTTTAAAAAAAAAAGAAAAAGAAAAAAGAAATCCTAATGTTATATAATAATCCAACATTATAAAATAACACCGAATATAAGTTTTAAACGGGGCGAGTAGCAGCGTCTGCACAAGGGCATAATCGTAATTTCCGCCCTGGTTTCATTCCATAAAGCCCAAAAGCTCTCCACAAAACAGAGACATCGAGTAGAGAGAGAACAACAACAATAACAACAACAACAACAACAACAACATCAACAACAAACAAAAACGAACAAAAATTGTGCAAAAACGATGACAGAAGTCAGATTAAACGTCGATCAACAGCTTATATATTCAGCATCAGAGATCATTTGCTGCAGAATTTGTCACGAAGCAGAGTTCGAAAGCTCTAAATCCTTAGAAACTCCATGTTCATGTTCAGGAACCGTCAAGGTATCATCATTCATCAATGATTCTGTTTCTGTTTTTGATTTCGTTTCAGACGATTTTGTTCAGTTTTGAGCTTAATCGAAGGTGTTTTGATCGATTGATTGATTGATTGGTGGCCAGTTTGCGCACAGAGATTGCGTTCAGAGATGGTGCGATGAGAAAGGAAACACTACTTGCGAAATTTGTCTTCAGGTTAGGTTAATTCGTGAATCGTGATTGATGATCGTTATTCGTTGATTCGTGTTCGTTTTGATCCGTGATTGTTGACTGTTGTTGTTTCTCCAGTTTGATGATTGTTTTTGTTTGAATTTGAATACGGTTTGTTGTCGTTTTGGTTGATTTCTGTTCGACTGTGATCTGACACCTGTTGTATCTTCACCAATCGGCGTTTGATTTGTCCTGCTTGTTGCCGTACTCGATAAATTTTGAACCAATGCTATTTGTTTTCGTTTTGAATTGTTCAAATTTTATGGACGAACATTGAATTGTGTCTGTACATGTGTCTTCTTCTGAATACTGATCACTTTGTTCCTCCATTGGAATCGGTTATAAATTTTCATGTTGAAATTTAGTAATTTACATCGATGTTCAGAGGAAATATTTCATATTAATCATAATTTCACTTTTCTTAAAGAGAAAATTGGATCATAAATGCTTTTTTATTTTTAAAATAAAGGTGGGTTATATATGATTTTTAACCGAAGAAGGTTTGAACTCGTGTTTTTTTTTTTTTTTTAACACCAAATGTACGACATTGTTTTGAAAGATAAGTGTTATCTTAATCGGACACACCTATCTGTTTTCCAGTCGGGACCGCACCCCTAACCGAAAACTCATTGCTAAGAAAATCACCCTGACTCAACTCAAAACATTTTTTACTTAGCGTGAGACTTCAACCCATGAACTCGTGTTTTTAAAAGTACTTTTGAAACGTTTTATCACTGTGTTATTTTGTGATGGTTATAAATATAGATATATTTTTTTACGTTTGTGGTTTCATAACTTTATTTATTTGAAACTTAACGTTTATGACTTTATTATTAAAGTACTAATAATAATAGTAGTTTCTTTTGAACCAAAAAAGGTACTTTATTTGACCTTCTAATGAATGAATATATCATATACTCAACTTTTATATCAAGAAATCAAATATGTATATACCCATGTAATCATATTCTTTGTTGACTGTTAAAGCTACGTAAAACTACTCTATCTTCCATACTTTCCTTCCTTTTAGTATTGACGATATTTCTTAGATAATTGATAACATAAAAGTCAAAGTTTTTATAAACTTAATATTTTAAAACAATGTGAATATGAATAATATTTTAAGCGCTCATATGTCCTTTGGTTTTATATATGTTTTATTTTCATCTCATCTATACAATAGAATTGTATTGTATAACATAGTGCTTAGGATAAGTAAACCAATTATTATCAACATTGAAGATACAGACACATCTTATATGCTTAAAATCAAAAGTACAATGAATTATTTGTAACCGATTGGTGTTTGCTTTGGAAACAGTTTGTTTTGGAAATGACAAACATGTACCAAAAAAATGAAATGAAAAAAAAAAAAAAAAAAAAACCCATACCAACTGAAAAGGACTTGTAATTGTTTTACTTTGCAGAAATTTGAACCGGGATATTCAGCCCCTCCCCCCAAAAAGGCTCCTCAAGACAGCCATGTCACCATTAGGTAATTACTCTTCTCATTATTCATTAATAATTTCTGTTAATTAAACAATTTTAAATAGGATGTCTTACAGCCTACTTGTCTGTATAACTTGATATATATTAGGGTATGCGGTTACATACCTGTCTTATGTATAATAGTAAAAACAAGAATTTACAAATACTTGTATGATTGTTGTAGTTATTATGTATTAAATTACGCTTGTATTTTCCCATATAATAGAGTAGAGTAAATTTTATTTAGTGGAGCTCCAATTAGACGTAATATTATGTGTGTGAAGATATCCACATTAGTCGTTTGCATTTTAATTGACAGCTCATATTTTCCTTTCAGTCTTAAATTTCTTTACATTTTTGACAAATTATGAGTTGGATACCTTAACGTGGATGAACAAAGTCTCTGTTAATCTTTGAGAATCCATCTCCGAATAGAATAATATCTAATATAAATAAGGATTTTTAAATTCACCGCAAATATTCCTTAATTTGAATAAAACAGACATGCTTCCCTTTTTTTTCTTTTTTGTTTTAATAATTTAGACCCAAAAAAGTTAAAATACTATTATCTAAAATGCAGTCCCCTTCTAGGAAACTACATTGTGTAGGCTAGGGACAAACTAGAATAGTATTAATTTTATATTGCTTATCGATTAATTAAGTAATTAATTTTGTAATAACAGGGAAAGCTTAGAAGTTCCAAGAACAGGTGAAAATCTGGTAATCATTGCCATTGCTGATGAAGAAGAAAGCTTGGTTGAAAGAGAATATGCAGAGTGTTCATCGACCGCTGATGCTACTGCTTCTATGTGTAGAACTTTGGCTCTCATCGTAAGTTTTGCCTTGAATCGTTTAAAGTTTAAATTTAGAAACAACAGCTTACAACATACACGTATCGTATGTACACAAATATATATATAGCGGTATGTACACAGATATATATATAGCGGCATGTTCAATACAAACGAGTTTTAAATAGAAAACTAAAAACCATTTTTTTATCACTTTAAAAGCAGTATAAAGATTTATGTAGTTCTTTAATTTTTATTGGTTTGTTGGTTTATTGGTTTTGTTTTTAATTATAAGTATTTCCTACTTTAGTGCTAATAAAATTAATATTATTTTGAACTATTATTGGACTACGTATGGATGTTATCCAAACATGGTTTTAAAAGATTGCATTGTTTAATATAATTAAATACACGTCTTATACCACTGGTCATATGTTTATTTAACAAAATATTATTTTCATTTTACAAAAATAGATAAATAAGGTAAAATAAATAATTTAAAAGTCAAAGTATGCGTTCATCATAAATGATATGTCTAAAGTAACATGCACGTTGGAGTCACTTGAGGTTCTAGTCCTTAGTTTGTGAAAAGTCTAAAAGGGACCCCTACTGTTCACGCGGTATCAAGATGCATGCCAACTCTTTAACCAAAAATATTAACTATAAAACACTATTACTAAACAACTGTTAACCAATAAGATATTGATGTTTGCCTTCAAAAAAAACAACTGTTAACCAATAAGATCCCCACTCTTTGATGTCACCACCTTAAAATTTTAAACACAAAAATAATTCAAGGTGCTCTATCTGACATGTTTGAAACTTGAGGGTGAAAAAATGAAACATTTATATGTGTTATATTAAATGCTATAATAAATTCAGTAACAACCGGACCACACAAAAACGAAATGATGCTAAACTGTTTTTTACTTTTTAGAATAAGACCCGATCTTTGGTCGGTTCATGAATAGATTATATATTTAAACCGGTCAGACTAGTTAAACCAGACTAGATGGTTTGATCAGGTTTTTAAATTATTTATAAGGTCAATTACTTTTCTAAATCCGATTTGATCAGTCTGACCAGTCTAGAAGGCCGGTTTAAATACTGATTCAGTCATGAAAACAAATATTAAGTCGTCCTCAAATGAGACAAGTTATTATGTGAGATTTATATTAAATGTATGCATTCATCAAGTTAGAAAGATTGTCTTCTTTATTAACTTATATAGCAAAGCGTACGTGCAGTTTACCATACTACTATTGATCAGACATTTTGTTGGGGTGCTAATTGGCGAAACGGGAAACTACCCATTTACCCTTTTAACAGTAAGTACCATTAAATACATTGCTAATTGCTTCAACCTTTGTATGTATGTTCTGATGTCATTTGTTTCAATCGTTTGTGTTCAGCTGCTACTTATAAAGGCCTGTGGGATATTGCTTCCAATGTACATAATAATGCGGATGATCGATGTGGTCCATAATAGCATCACACGTCAATATCAGGTTCGCCCAAATTCTTAATGGTGTAGTTGAGGATAAGACTTAAAGATAGTTGGGTCGGGGAATAGTTTAACAGATCAAAACAGGTTCTTGATAAAACATCTAATTTTCTAATCTTTATAGAATTCGCATGTTACAAACAATACAATTATAATATTAATAATCTTTTAGCTTATGTTAGTTTATTCTTGGCCTTAACTAAAAGTTTATTTAGGTATATCTAAACGACTTCAAATTAATACTTCCAAATTGAGGCGTCGTAATTTAAACTAAGATTTTGTATTGTTTGTACACAGGATTCTGAACGTGACCGCATATAGCTGATATACATGCCGCGTATAGCTGACATACATGACCAGCAAGTGTCTGGATCGTTTCATTGTTCTAAGAGTTTTTTTATTCATTTTCTACAACCAGGCTCTCAAGTACAAAAAGAAAAAAAAAAGAAAAAAAACGATACCGTTTGTACTTCTATTTGTAGGTTGTTAATAACTGTATATTAACGTTTCCTTCTGATCTTCCTCTTTCTTCATGGAAGATGATAATCATTACATATATTGAAAAGAAAAGATAATCATATATCGTTAATTGATTGCATTTATTGTTAGTTTTAGGTTCTAAATAACAGTTAAAGTAAACTAAAACCTACAAGCGAAACTACAACTTAAAGCAATTTCAATCTGCCGTTCAATTAAACAACGTGATTCGGGTTTTAAGCAAATCACTTGCACAAACCACTTTACACTACAACAATATACATTATCAACACCGCATATCAATTACACTTACTGTCTTTTCAATGTTTTCAAGTAAGAGTGAGGTTATTCTATAAAGTATATTTTAACTATAAAATGTGATAAAACACAATGAGGCTAAAAAGTTATAACTAAATTTTTTCTCACCATCTAAATCGAAGTTCAAAAAAGTACTTTGGAGTCTCTGAGCTCTCGTCATCCTGTTTCAGAAAAAAAATAAAATAAAAATACTTTCAATGTGTCTTTTTATAACACAATAATGTCATTGTGTATTTCATAAATTACACAAAAAAACGCTAATTTTTTTTATTTTTTTTATTTTTTGTTTATTTTTTTTCTTAGTAAGAACAGCTAGGAGAACAAAAACTCAAAATTACTTTTTTAAAATTCAATTTAGATTTTGAGATATAATTTTTTACGACTTTTTTAACTCATTGTGTTTTCTCACTTTGTATCAAAAAATACACTTTGTATCAAAAATACACTTTGTATTTGAACTTTTTTCTTCAAATAATTAGAAACCATATTCATTTTGAACATGATAACTATTGATATATGCAACTTCAACACCTTGTTACCTTTTGATCACTGCCCTTTAAACCATCATGACCATCGGATGATACTAACTGTACTCGGAAACCACAAAACAACTTCAAATAGACTTTTTAAAGAGTCATAACAGTTCGTCGATAATCACTAATCAAAAAATCACTGCCCTTTGAACCATCATGACCCTCAAAATCACCAATAGAAAGATCACCACACTCTGAATCATCATGACCCTCAAATTAAACTACAGCCAATTTTTTCTGTACCAATTCTATGTTTCCTCTTCTCTATTTTGCAAGACTCAACCCAAAAATACACATCTGTGTGTCATTCTCAAAATATTCCCAACTGTTATTTACAAAAATTGGGATTAAGCAATTACAGTTGGTATCATTTAATTTAACAAGTGGACAATGCTGGTAGCTCTAATTTTGCTCCAAAATTGTCTTCGCCCTCTTTTGTAGTTCACAAATGTCATTGGACGAAGAACCACAACGCGCGTCGACAAGACAATTTCTTAAACTCCGAAAAAAGATTGACATCTCAGCTCCAATACTTGGATTGGTGGGATTGGATTGGCTTCTTTTGTTACCATACATCCTCTCAAATTCTTCTGACTTGATTGCAGCCTTTTTAAGCACATCATCAGGAAGTCCTGAACCCAGTGAAAACCCCGTTGATGTGTTATATTTCACTTGAGTCAATATAGATAACAATATACATAAAATTTTATAACCTGTCTAACATCCCCCCTGCCAACTAGAGGCATCGATTTTGACTGGTTTATAGAGGTCAAAATAAATTAAAGCTAAAAGTTTTAAATGAGTTGCATTGAAAAGAATATAAAACACATTTGAATGCATAAAACCTTTCAATTTGTTTATTTAGGAAAGTTCACATTGTTAACATAACAAAGCAGTTTTGTAACCATGTTTTAAATATTAATTAGTAAAAACACTCACAAATCAAACGAGTTTAAAAAAATTAACACAAACAAAAACAAGATAAACGAGTTGAACATGTAAATGAGTTTCTAAGATGTAATCCAACTGCATAAGACCTTCAAGAGCAATAGTTGTATGCCTGAACACATGTCTAATCCTATAATATAGCAAATTTAGGCTTATGAATCATTTTTCAACCTTTTATTATCAATTTAATTTATAAAAAGGATTGTAGGTTACGCATTATCCAAACCACCCATTTTACCACCCCCACTGCCAACATTTCTAAGGGTGAAAGGAATATGCCTGCTAGCCGAGCAACATTGACACCATAGCTTTTAGGACATGCACCAAGTGTCAACTTGTAGAGAAATGTAACCTCCTCTAGACCTCCCGATCCCATTCCAACTTTGCATGCCATATGACATAAGGAAACCTATTACAAAACAAAGGGATACATATATTATTACAAGACTATTTGGTATCGAGGTCATTGAGATCAGAATAGCCAAACATCTTTAAAAACTGTGATCAAATTCCATAGAAAACTTGACAATGGTTTCTACTTTGAAAGAATATACATTTACATACCTTGGGAATTTTCTGATAGTCCAACGCTAAGTGGTGATAGTGAGTAGAAAATAATCCCCTACACTGGACCTTGTTGACAAGGTGTTCAAGAACTGATGCACTGCAATCAAATAGCCCAACAGAACAATTGTGAGAGATGGTAATTGGTAAGAGGTGGCGATTTCGACCCTTCTACTTACAAATGGGGTAAAATAGATTATGTTCTATACTTCTATCTCTAAAAGATATAATAGGTTAAGTCAAAGTGTTTAACTAAAATACAGGTCAAATGGGCTGAACATGTTGAGAGACATCCTTCCCACATGTATTTGCATGAAAAGTTTAGCAAGTTATTTATTAATATAATTAGACTTTTATGGATCAACCTGTCTTGAACAAATTTAAAATTACTCATTTGACCTGTAACCCAATATACCAGATCCGCCCATTTTATCAGAGTAATGCATGGAAGATCAGTGATGTATAAGCATATGAAACATACGCTATGGCTTGTCCATCTGAAGTGGCTGTCCCCCGTCCAAGTTCATCTAATGCTACAAGTGAATTATGGGTTGCTGATGACTGCCATTCAAACATAAACCATCTTCATAAAGACCAACATCCACTTAAATTCACAGAAGGACAATACAGAGTATGATAATATCGGTATACATAGCTACTTAATTGTGTAATTAACCCCAGATGCAATACCATATGTATCAAGGTCCATAAGCCTAAGTGCCTAACATTAAACCCACAAGGATTCTTTATTTACATATGGGGAAAAAAATTACATACCAACATAGATGCAGTTTCTAGAAGCTCAGTTAGAAATGTACTCTGGCCCGCCATAATATGGTCTTTTGCACCCATCCTAACAAAAATGCGATCAACCGGAGACAACTTAAAGCTTTCTGCAGGTACATCTGCTCCCACCTGAAACATGAATCATCATTAGAAAAACATGAAATAGAGATCTAAAATGACACAAGAACTCACCTGAGCTAAAATGACAGCTAAGCAAACTTGGCGAAGAAGAGTTGACTTTCCACCCATGTTAGGACCAGTAAGTACGATAAATCTGGCCTTGTTAGAGCCACCAATAGAAACATCATTTGGGACAAAAGTGCCATCCCCCAAAGTATCATTTCTAAGTACAGGGTGGCCTAAATTATTAGCAACAAGAAATGGTGATTCATTTTCAATTTCTGGATCCACAATAAGTGGACGACATGTTGGTCCTTCATAGAGGTCACTTGCGATTGCTATGCTGACCAGAACATCAAGTGCTGGAAAATATAATTAAAAAAAAATTAAAAATCTGACCAAATCAACAAAACAAGCGATAATTAATTTACCTGCAGCTGTAGAAATTAACTGCCTCCAGCTAACATGATGTTCACAGAAGCGCCCAATTAACCTCTGCATGATGCTTTTTAACTTTGACTCTTTCTCAGATTCAGCTTCTGAGAGCTCCCGAATATACTTCTTAATAGCAGGAGTCCAATAACGGCCACAACCCTAATAATGAGAATTAACATATAGATACCATACCATACCATAACCAGACCCAGTAAGTCTCATCTATAGCATAGCTATTGACAAGGTCTAGGGAATGAACATATAGACACTTGATGCATAAAAAAAATATAAGTCCAAACATTGCAAATGTTTAGATATGACACACACGCACCTTTTTGGACGATTGCAATTCATAATCACAAGGCAGACTCCCACACAAGCTTTCAGGTACTTCAAGAAGATATGAATCTTTTCCAACAGTAACATAACTGATCTACACACGTCATAAAAACATAAATAGTATGGTAATTTGGAAAAATAACATCTATTATTAACACACGTCATTTAAACAAGTAATCTCACGGATTGATCTCCAAGCAGCTTTCTTTGTTCCTTTAAGTGATTTTTCAGACTAAGTTCGATATCAGTAACAGTCCTGCATGCTGAGTCATACTCCTCATCAACCCCATCCCGAGGGATTATACGCCCTGAATTTTTTGCTTCCATCCAATCAAAAGCGTTCTTGAAATGCTTAAGAACTGCATGAACATCTGGAAGATCTTTACCTGCATAAATTTTAATACATATTAAGTTAAATTTTTATATAACAGATGGTGTATGAGAAAGTGAGAATGATGAAGTAATTGATCACAATTGTACCAACTGTTAGTAGGCGATGCAGCAGCTTAGAGTTGGTATTTTCCAGAATGACACCCAGTGAAGAACATGCATTTATAGTCACTTCACAGCCACTAAGAACCATAATAAACTCTAGAAGTTGTTTCTTTGATGCATCCTCGTAGAGAATAACTTTACTTGAATTCCTACCATTTGCTTCACTGTTACATTGTAAATCAGTAAATATCAAAATATTGATAACAGAATAAATATATGGCTGGATAGTGAGTTAAACATCATCCTGGTATTTACCTGCAAGAAAAGATGCGTGCAAGCAACCGTTCCATGTCTGGTAATAATGACAACTCTTTACGAAATTCAAGAGCAAGAGGCAGATTAGCCCCCTGGAATAAACTATATTTAGAAACAACTAAACAAACTAAAAAAAACTAAAAATAGGTTGACATAATGTAAGAATTGAAAGAACCTTTACACCAGCTACAGCTTCTTGGCGTTCTTTAATCGAGTCTATGTCATATAAAGGTCTAGCAAGCCATGCTTTAAGCAATCTCTTCCCAAATGGTGTCACACAACGGTTTAATTGATCATATAACGTCCTGCACAAATTAATGCAGTAAATTAGAAAAAACATCCAACTAGTAAATGCAAATATAGAGGTTGAAATGCAGGTGGGTCTTGCAACGAGTCAAAAGTGGTTCTGGTTAATACAGGTAGGGTTGACCCACAAACACTTTCTGTCCATTGTGTAACTATGGTTATAAATATTTTAAATCTTTGAGGTTGTTTAAATATGACTCTGGGTGGCTTCCAACCTGTTTCACCCATCTACCCAAATCAACCCATTTACAAATTACAAGTAAATGGGTTGAAACTGCCACCTCTATGTTGTGAACAAGATGCTGTAGCACGTACCCTTTAGAGTCTCCATTTACACTGTTCTCAAAAACTTCAAGATTCTCTAAAGCAGTTGCATCAAGAATCATATAAGGTTTTGTGGTGACATCAAAACCAGAACATGAAAGTAGCTCAAGTGTGGCAAACCGAAGCAATGACTCATCTAGAAAGGCCTTTTTCAGGTAAAATAAAGTACCACCAAGGGCTGAGAGAGCAAAACTACCAATTTTTCCTTCAGTCATTAGCTGAGAGAGTGTTTCTGGTAGGTAATCTTTACTATCAGATGACATGGATTCATTTAAAGATGACGAAGCTGATTGACTACTGATACGTTGAAAAATCTTCTTGATTTCTTGAATAGTTTTCTCAGAATCCCAAAATTCTTCAAGTGGTATTAATTCATTTATGATGGGACTTCTTGTTTGTCTCAAAAGTACTCTTTCAGTTTCAGGGCTGAGCATTTTTTTAGGTTTAATGATTTCCACTGGTCTTAACTGAGACAATAGGCAGCTCAACTCACTGCATTCTGAATCGTCTTTAAACTGTAAAATCAACACATCAGGTTTGATGTACTATATTTAACTAACAATCTTTTGTAACAACTGCAACTAATCAAAATTATACAAAAACAGAAGCAAAAGTGCCAACACAATGAATACCAATCAGAGGTGACAATTTCAGCCCTTCTACTTACAAATGGGCTTATTCAAGTTTTTCTTTATTTTACAGATCAAACATGTCAAACAAATAAATAGAAGGGAAATGGATGTAATGGGTTGAAACTTTAAAGTTGCAAAAAGTTCTTTTTAAATGCATAAAACCTCCTAAACCAGTTAACTCAGAAAAAACATTTAAATATTAATATATAGAATTTCCATCCCTATTTGACCTACACTAATCATTTATAACTAAAAGAAAATTTATGGACTAAAAGAGTTTCTAGTCAATTCAACCTGATCCACAAGTACCCAAAAATTACACATTTTGACCCATTACCCAACCTGTCCACCCCACCCATTTTGCCACCTCTCCCTCCAAATTTCATTAAGTTCACACCTGTCCAATAATGATCTTGCTTGTAGCAATATCAACTACACAAACGCCATATATTCTATCATCTTGTTGGTTTCCATCATAGCATTCAGCAACTGCAAACAGGTAAGAAGCATCAGGATTGGCTGACAGCATTTCCCCATCAGTCAATGTCCCTTTGGTGATTACGGCACATATCTCACGTTTCACTACCTAAAACAGGTACAAAATGTAAAGAACATGAAATCGTAGTAACATGATGTTTGAGACTTTTTGTTACGAACAGGTGCTAGTGTTTTGTAACCTTATCTTTAGAACCTTCCTGTTTGCGACGTCTGTCAAGTTGTTCAGGTGTTTCTGTCTGCTCAACAACTAGAACACGATAACCCTGATTCATCATAGTTCATATAAATGTTTACAAAAATATAATAAATTAACTGTTTCAAGAAAATAAGAGGGATACGCCGTACAAAATCAAGAACTTTTAGAAATTAACCTTGCGGGCCAACTTCTCAACATGCACTTCAAAGTTCTTTTCCGGGAATCCACAATGTGGTTGATCACCCTATAAAACAGTAACCTCTGTGAAAAGCAGAAGGTAACTTGAAAAAAATTAATTTCAACATAGACCAGAGTTTCTAGTTCCATTAAACAACATCAATGGGGTTGATTATCACATAAAGAAACCAAAAGATTATTTTAAAAAACTGAAATAGTATACTAGGTAAAAGGTAAAATAGTAAAGACAATACAGAGTTTTACCTTCATATACTGCAAATCAAGTTCTTTTGCCCCAACATGTGCATCCATTTCAAAGAGCTCGTAAAACTTCCCCATCTAATTAGTAACATGAAGTTAGCATGCATAGGGAAATTTAAGAAAAAGCAGAGCAGTTCACCTTCTTGTTGATATTCATCCTATGTTAGATAGATCAGTTACCTTAAACAATAAAACCTTATCCATATGTTTTGACTTGAACTCCCACCATTGCCTCTATATTTGACAAAGAAAAAAGTCACTTAAATAACTTGCATAGTACAATGCAAAGTAGTCCCTTGTTAGTTGTTAAACAGAGACCAAAACAGCACATACCTGGGCACCTGTCAAACTCTTCAAGAAGTCAGGAGGTAGGTACAGAGTTCTGGGATCGTAATTTTCATGTCCAGGGGATCTCTTATTGGCATCTTTACGGTTCCTGGTCAAGACGCAGTTTCAATAAAGTATATATGTAGCAATATAACAAGAACATGAAGCAGAATTGTGAACTTTTACACTCCTAATATGAAGTCACTCTAGTCTCTAAGTAGGTTTTTTTCATGATTAACCAAGTTGTAAATGGCAACTTTTTTTAACAATAGAATCAATTATAATAACTAAAATTGGAGAATTAAAGAACCTAAAGAAGCTCAAGTGCTTACTTTCCAAGAAATCTGAATTTCTCTTCTTCTCGTGCAGTAAATCTATCAACTTTATCACCAACTTGATCATTGTCAACGATGATAGATGCCTTCACACCTGCAGCTGAACCATGCACACATGATTCAATGAATCAAAAACACATATAATACCAACAACAAAACTAAGAATACTTAGAACTTTTGCACAGCGGTGTATGACATAAATAGATCAAATAATTTCCTTATTAAGCTTTTCATCAACACTCACAACAGAAATACTTCTAAACATAATACATAACACGATCAAAAAAACAAAATACCAACAATCACTCACACTTACAGTTATTATTGATTTTAGGGCTTAAATCCTTTGGAGATTCAGTCTTTATCTTCTTAACAGAATCTGCTTTCACCCCAGACCTCTTTCTTCTTTTGAGGTCCGGCTTTATATCCTTAATATCTTCTTCTTCTTCTTCCTCATCTACCAACCCTAAATCCTCCATTTCATCATCAATCACTTCCTTCTCAACATTCTTCCCCCAATCCTCATCCGCAGAATCATCTCCTCCACTTTCTACATCCTTATCCACCTTCAAACCACCTGCACCCTCATCATCATCATCTTCAACAGAAAACCGCCTCAACCTCCGCAACTTTCTCACCCGCTCCTTCACCAGCTCAACCTTCTCTTTACACAAATCCAAAAGCTCCTCCTCACCATCATCATACTGCACCAAATGCTTACCAGAACTCTCATCAAACGACTTCACACAACCTTCATACCAAGCCTTGTCCAGAGGCCAGTAAACCCTAATCCTCCGATTAACCACTTCATCGCCATAGTTAGCGTTCGGAACATCAGATACAGGAGTTGCAGGAGACTGGTCGATGACCAACGCCGGCTTCTTACCGCTTTTCGTTTGCAGAGGCGAAGGAGTTGCAGCGTTAGGTTTAGGCTTAATTTTAGGGTTAGGGTTTGAAGGAGATGATGTTGATGTTGATGATGGTGATGGTGATGGTGATTTGGAGAAGAAGGAGGTGATCTGACGTTGTGGATTGACTAGTGGTGATCGGCCGTTGGTGGGACGACGGAATGCCATTGCTCAAAGGTTTGAGGAAGAAGATAGTGTACTTTTGAGTGTTGTGTTACAGAGGTGTGTGTGATAATAATAATAATAATAATAATAGTAATATCATTATTATTATTAGGAGTTGATGAATAAAGGCGGGAATTACTGAAGAATGTGGTTTGGCGGGAAGGGGTTAGATAGAGTGGCGATTGTGTTTTCTGATAATACGGGTAAAGAGGAAAGACGAATCTCCGATAATGATTACATGAAAGATTGAACTAAATATATCTTTGATTATAAGGGAGAGGGCACTTAAGAAGTACCGGAATTCATTAATCATATACTGGTACATTACAAGTAATCCGAACTACTCTGAAACCCATAAAAATCTGGAAATACAACCGTAGATTACCTTAAAATTTTTATTTTCACATTTAAATAATTCAAAAAGGAAATTAACTTTTACTACAAAATTAAAAATTACATAATTAAAAATAAAACATTACATAATTAAAAATAAAATATTACATAAAATATTAAAATTAATTTATTACTCGTCCAAAGCGAGATACTTATAGGGTTTGAATTTGTGTAAATAATAGTGTGTATGTGTGTGAGTAATTATAGGGTGTAAAAAAAAATTTAAACCCCAACGGCTACTTTTGTAACGGCTATGTAGTCGTTACTTCCCTACCCGACTCGGCAACAATAACCCGTGCAATACTACACGTCGGGTACCCGAATAGGGCGGCGGCGGTGTATCGCACGGATATCCGCCTACCCGCAAAGTACCCGAGGGTGCCCCTCCTCCCTAACATATCTTTATTGGTATTTCTATTAGCATAAAAATATTATTAAACTTGTGTGTTGTTGGATTTAAATTCATAATTATTTTGTTGAGAAACATATCATTTGTCGTAAAAGTATCAAACTATCCATTGAAGGCAGTATATACAACATTAACATTAGAGTTAGTAAACTCGTGTATTACACAGATTAAATAAAAAATATTAAATAGAATGAAAATTTATTAATTATAAATCGATATTTGAAAATAAGATATGATTGAAATCTTTATTATAATAAATAAAATAAAATTTTCTTTCAACACAAAACGTTTTAAAAATTTTCATACTTAAAAACTTTCTTATTATAACTCTTAATTTTAATTATTTTTTGTTTATAAAAATTTTGCTTTTTAGAAACACCAATTTTAAAATATTTTTATATTTTTAAAAAAGTTTGATGTTCTAAAAATTTGTCTAATTTTATGAAAAATTAGTTCCTTAGAAATAAGAAGAGTAAAAAGAACAGTTTATTAATTTATAAAAAATATTTTAATTTAAAAAAATAAATAACATTATTAGTAATTAATGTGATTATTAATTAGAAGAGAGAAGCGGAAAAAAATTGATGATAAGGAATATGATGTTGTCATGTGTCCCTCGTAGATACCATTTATATTAGATAGGGAGATATGTAAACTAATAAGTTTTAGCCCTGGTTAAGGTGATATAACCATAACATGTAAATATAAAAAGGTTATGAGTTTTCTAAGCAATGAGTTTTCCTGAGGGGTTGGGGATTCTGTCCTGACTAAAAAATGGATAGGTGAACCTGATTAAGATAACACATATCCTCCAAAGCAGAATCGTACATTTGCCGTTCACAAAAATATATACAACACACGTGAATCAAGTTGTGAACGTATGTAGTCTCTGTATAGGAATATTTCACCTGTTTGTGAATTTTGAAAAAGTTAGAAAGAATTAAATGTATTAAAACTAGGTTGGAAGAGCAAATTATATTCAGTAATGTTTCTCCGTATGGATTTCTTACACGCTTGCAAATCCAAATTAACGTGCTTGAATTATAAGAAAACTCGATCTTAATAAATCATAACCACTTATCAAGCGAGGATGTTTCTGAACTATTAATGTATTAAGAACTTTATAATACATTTTTACATAGTATATGATAAATAATCAAAATAGTAAAAGATAAAAAAATCAAATAAAAGAGAGAGAGTGGGACAATCACTTATATATCACATTCAAAACACAATGTATAAATGCATTATGAGTTTCAGGCAATTCTCAATCATGGTTAGATTCTAAAATGAATGCCCTCTCTTACAGCATAAAACTGTTAGCCAGTGAATCATTTTTTTAATCTATTATTTTTCTTGAATATTAAAAAATAAGAATTCACAATATTTTCAATGAGTTCCTTGGTCCTTCATTGACTCATGATCCCAATAAACCACACTTGTATTAAAGCAGATATAGAAATCATCTGATGTGGCAAAATAATACAACAAATCTGCATAGAGCCAATCATGCACTTCCAACAAGCATTTTTCTAAACTGAGCATAATGTGATCTATGATGTGAGGTAACTTGACCTGATTATGCAACTGTTGATGCGATAGTGGTTTGATCTTGTTTGCTAAGTGACTAGTTCTTGGTCCATGGTCTTAGCCAGTTTCGCCTGTACAAGTCTGTCTAGGATTGCTGGTTCAAGAGGACTAGGATCAACACAACGTTCTGCAGCAGCAACTATCACCTGTTCAATGAAAACATTACCATTAACTTCTATAAGTCGTTGATGGAACCCATAAATATACATTTCTAAAAGTTTAATATTTGTATTTAAATAAATTCAGTTGATTAAAATAAATACAGTTTAAACACTAAAAATATCATGTTTACCCAGTGTTCCTGTCAGTACATAAAATAGGTTCAGTTACAAAAACCTGTTTTACTAAATAAAGGAAGAGAAAGCTATACTAAGAGAGAAGTGATAATGTTTGTCTTTATTTTACACCTTTTGAAAAAGCTAGGCGACCTAGGGTGTTGAAGCTGGGATTTGGGTTGTATTCAATCACAAAAGTTCAAATAAAAAATTGGCTAAATGAGGAACAGGGTGAAAGTAGTTCAATGTCCATATTTAATATATATAGCCTTCTTAATAATTTTATACAGTTATTATTGTAACAAAATTGTTTTTGTCATAATTGGCATCAGCTGTTTATATAGGATTTAAATGGGATAAAAGACTGATTGTGCAGGCCAGCAACCCAATTCCAACCAAGCCTTTTTCAGCCCACGCTAATCGATACCAACCCATCCAACCGGTTAGTTTCACCAGGTAACCTGATTACCTCATCAAGCAGGAATTCAACAGCAGCTTCATCTTCAGCACTGTCTTTGAGTGTGATTCTTAGGTACTGCATATCCAACTGAATTTGCTGGAATCCACTCCGATTAAAAGTATGCAACCTAACAAATTCTTGCAAACTTTTGAGGCAAAGTTTTACAATAGTCATCAAAACAGATTCCTGCAACAGAAAGCTCTATTATTATTACACAAAATTCCTATCATTATTACTTGTAAATGGAATAGAACAGAATCACACACCTGTGTAGGTTCAACTTTTGTGAAGATTTCCATTTTTTGTTTAAATAATTTTGCTAAATGAGTTTCTAGAAGCTGACTGCGGGCCCTGTTTGTGTTTGACCGATTATCTCTTAATGTAGTGCTGCGTGAAGAGCTTGTACTACCATTGCTCTCAGTGCGAGAATGTCTACGAGTAAGCCCTTGAGGTAATATTTGTTTCACTTCGTTTCCAACTGCTCCCAACTGCCACAACATGAATAATTCAACCTTTATGTTGTGTCATTTCCGTTTATTATTGGCGTGCCTATACAGCTCTCCCCCTTTCTTGGAAAAGTAAGAGTGTGAGAAGTAATATCACAGGGAAACAGGGAGAATCTATAAGATAGACTGTATGAAGGAGGAAAATACAGGTGGAAAAGGGGAGTGTTGGGTTGGATCAAAATGGATAATCTTGGAAAAAGTCAAATGGGTTCAATTAATTCTCGTTTTCTAATCTCACAAAAAACCACTATAATAAAGTTTAAGTATAAAAATTTATTATTATTACTGAAAGTAGAAACTTTAAAACGTAAACTTTTGGGCATCTTTGTGTGTCAAAACTATTATTTTTGAATAAAAAATTATATTCTGCAGATCTAAATTATTATTTACGAATGAATTATTATAACATAATAATATGAACTTTGTGTATTAAGAAGAGAAGCAGAAAACAACCACCGTTTCCCATTTCCTTGTCCAAACTAAGCCCCACTTGACTCAACTTTGAACCAGTGACCCAGTTGGTTTATAGTTTTGTATTAAGTCTGCCCATTTCAACACATTTAGTAAATTTTTAATACCCAATATCACCCTAACACTTGCACAAAACTGGTCACTTGGGTTATCAGTAATGACTTGTGGCATTGCTAGGTTTAGTGAACGAGCTATATTGATCACCTTGTACTAAATTGATTATAAAATAAAAAATATTACACCTACAATTCAGATGAGCTATGCGTAAAGTATTAATGAGCAATGAAGATCCATACCTCTTGAAGAAACAAATCAACGAACATATGAACTTCCCTGGGTTCTTTGTGCTAAAAAACAGAACGTATTTGTCAGTTATAATTAATAAATAGAATATATATCAAACTTGGTTCATTTGTAAGACAAGAAGTTGGGAGAAACAATGCAAACCTTGATCCAATTTGGTGTTGTGAGTCTCTTCCTTAAAAGAACAGAAATTCTTTGTGTTCTCATGCTAATATACTGTAAAAAAAACTCCGCTCAATTCATAGAACAAGATATAATATAATACATCACGAATTGGTATCTCGACATAATGAATACAAGACACATACACGCTGCAGGAACTTTTCACCAGCTGATCTAAAGGTGTGACGGATTTCAGCAGGAACAAAAGCATGACCACCATATTCATAACCACCACCCAACAATGATGAGCCAATTTCCTGAGGGTAAAAATAAAGTTGTAACACAGATTGTAGAAAACAAAAATGCAAGGTACAAAAAGTTTTCTTTTTGAAGTGACCGCTTCTTGCCTCAATAATTCTTGAAATGGCATCGCGTTCAATGAAAACAGACAGTTGGGCTATCACGAGCACAAGCCCAGAAGGAACTTTATCAGTTGGAACGCTTTTTCCAGAAAGCAAGAGTAACTGATCATTGAGTTGTTTAAAGAAGGTTTGAAACCCTTCTTGTACCCAACTAATAATCATGCCTCTTAACTTCAATATTAATCCCAAGTCTTCATCCAGAAGATAACGGATATCCTGTAAAATAAATTTTACAAATGAGCTCAATCTGAAAAGAAACCAATAAAAATCTGGAAAAAAAATGAACTAATAGATAACTTAAATACGAATCAAAATATATGCCATGTTTACCGATAAGACTTTTGTACTGCGTTGAATCAAAGCATTTTTACTGCCTTCAAGGGCAGCACGCAGAGGGTACTCCTCTCCTATGCCATCCTTTTGAATTCGCAGAAGAATGTCTAACAGTTCAACAAGACTTGAATCAGAAAGTCAACATTAATCTCTTCCCTACTAAATAGCATTTATGTATATGCAGATCTATAGCTGTCTTGTTTGTTTTAACAGAAGAGAAGACAAACCAGATATTTCATGAAGAAGATACGAAAATAAACTGGTGACATATTGCTTCACAGCAACACAAGCAGCCTGAACCCATGATCATTTAATCAGGATAGGTAAGTAACAAAATAAATAAATAAGAATTTAAATTGAAATAGGAAAGCAAAAGAAAATTATTAGTAAAAAGAATGACAACCTCAAAAGCAAAATCTTGTAGACCAGCCTCTGGTAAGACTTCATCAATCAATAAGACATCAGTCCAAATAAACCCTGTAAAAGAGGGAACAAAAATGTAGACATCAAATTAATCAGACATGGTAAATGAAAATTTTTAAAACAAGTATTGATGCTAAGCCCTAAGGGGTGGCACTTTATGCCAATATACTTGTAAAAGGGTTGATTTGGTTCTGCCTATATACTTATAAATGTGTTGTATTTTATCTCAAACTACCATATACAAAAATTGCTAATAGGAGATTGGGTCAAACGAATTGAAAGAAGCTCAAAGTCTCTTTCTAATGCATACAACTTCCAAAATCATTATATTTGAAAATTTAAAATATTATTGTAACAATATTGTTTTTTTGCTATCATTCGTAACACAATAACTATTTATAGAAAGAATGAACAAAACGGGCTCTTTCAATCCATACAGCAAAATGACCTGTTTCTACCCAACCCCGTTTAGACCTGTTCTCCACCTGGCCAACCCACCCATCTTGCCACCTCCAAACTTTGATACTCTTTTGACTCCTAAAAGATCAAACTTCAGTCCAAGAAACCTCAGAGGCTGCATATTTATATAAGCTCTCCCTCATTTATGCAATCACCGATTTAAATTGTATTATGGTCAAATAGTCAAACTAACAACTTGTTCTCTCCCTTGTTTGGATGGTTTTCGGTAACAAAAGGATCTAAAGTGGAAAACTTCATTAATTGAGACATTACTTACGAAGTCGGTAGGAAAGCTTTGCTGAAGAGATCTGTTCTTGTATTTGTTGCTTAGCAGCTTCAAAATGTCTAGAAAAAAAATGAACATTAGACTTCAACAGCAAAATCTGGTCCGAAGTAGCTACTGAAACTAACTGGAAGATAAATCAAGATGTAAATCCATACCTAGTGGTCAAATCATGCATAAGTTTGACCAGATGCTGCTCTGAATCAGGGAAAATTACATGATAAGCATGAACAGCCTCCACAAATTCACGAGTAGGAACCTATTCAAGAAATTAGACAGCTGAAAACGCTAATATTTATGATCAGGTGACAACTGAAAGCAATAATAACAATCAAAGGAACAACATAATATACGTAATATAAAAACACAGATGCCTACATATCTGTAGCCTGTAAACCTCTTTATTAATAGCCTTAAGAGATTATCATCTTTGGAATTACCTCAGGACGAGGAGGAATGTAATCAGAATCTTCTCCTTCATTGGTGGATTCATGAGGATTTGCAGAATCCACACTTATGTCTTTAGAGAGATCAAGTTCCTCAAGGAACTGTTCTAACTTTTCAAGCAGCTTTGATTTCAAGTTTTCAACCTGTCAACGTGAAACAACATACGTAGTCAACAGAAAATTTATATCTCCGCACATTAGTAAAAAAATGTGGATTGGTCACCATAACAGTACAAACTCAAAAGCCAAAAAGCACTAGTTATTAATATTTACGAAGTTCGTGTCTGTGGAGCTTCAAAATACATTTGAAATCATCCTAAAAACTAATTTATAACTATTTGAAAAATATTATTTCCCTTTTCGACAGTGATATGTTAGATGTTCAAATAAGCAAAAACTAAATCCTGGGAAATCGTATATTTAATTTGTCTCTGTTTCTCTTTCGTTTCTATCAATAGATACTCAGCATGTATTACCAGCTTGAGGTATGCGCTAGAATTATAAAGAGAAACACAGCGAACTATGGAACCATTTTATAAACGGTGGCATTTTTTTGGAAAATGATGAATATAGCACCTGGCAATGGAACTAGTTTAAGATACAAAAAAGATGATATGTTACACTTGGAGGACAAATGAATGTAAAATTCTTTGTCATACTTTCCATGTTTCCTTGACATGCATTGGGTGATTTGAATGATTGGATATTTGAATGTATTTATGCGCATCGTGATATATAAATTATAATTTATCGATCGCATCAGGTCCACATAATAAACATTAAAAAAATTGCAAGACAAAACTCAATACTAAAATGGCTGTAAAAATCAAAGTCACTAACCGGAAAATCTAACTGCTTAAGAAGCATTACAGCTTCTGCTCTTGCTTGGATTGATTCAGAGTCAGAAGAGACCTTGTCCTGGAAAAAAAATTCACATAATGAAATCCGTGTTTTCCCTTTGACTGATATATTACATTTTTTCATCAGTTCGCATCAACACAAATTATCAAAAGATGTACCTCGAGTTTTTTAATAATAACTGACATTACTTCTTCAGATGCTTTCTTACAATCCTGGAATGAGGAGTCGCCGTATGCCTGGTTTAATTCAAGATAAAGAGCAAAAAGATAAAATGGATGTCATTAATAAAACAGAAGTGAGATCTCGTGAGAATCAAACAGAGCACAATAAGTTATAATAATGATCAAGCAAGTGGTAAATTAACCTTAAATATCGGCATTGCTCCAGTGTAGAACCTCACTGCATCACTATATGCTTCAGATTTTATACATTTTTGTAGTGTAGTAGGAAGATCATATATAAACTGTTTAACAAAGGATGAAATATAGCATGTCAACAAGGCCAAAGGCCATAATTTGCATAATTTATGGAACTTCACATAAAAACAAAGTCATGCAGATGAAATAAAAAATGGCACAAGTGTGTTTAAAAACATTCATTTTTGAATCATTTTGATACCTGAACTTTACGCAATAGATTACGAGTGCGGTGTAATTTCTCTATATGCTCTCTCTTTTCAAAGAGCAAAGTGTTAACCCCATCGCTTCTTGACTGTACTGACATTATCTGACAAAAGTAATGATGAGGAAAGGTAAGTTTCAACACTTGCTTCTAACTTACTTACATTTCCCTTGATAACAATGTCAACATAAATAAAAGAATAATAAAAATAAAACAAAATAAAAAACTGTTACCAAGATACCTTATCAAGAAGTTGCTCCATGTTTACTTCCATACCAACAATATTATTCTTCATTCTGACACAAAGAAAATAAATTAAGTGTTAAAACATGTCATACATGACAATAGTTCCATGAATGCTGTCAAGAAAAACTTAAATCAGCATCTCATAGAGAATAAAGAATTACTGAAACAATGTCTTACCTTTTAATAGTATCAGTAGCACTAATAAACTTGTTATAATTCTCATATACTAACATTTGCAAGTCAGTGTCAAGATTCTTGATCTCAGCAGCCATTTCAACATGCCTCTGAAGGAGTCCCTCTAGATTTGATTTATGTACCTGATACAGTAGATGAAGAAACATCACAAGGCTTCCATCAGAGGATCAATAATGTATGACTTAGAAGGATGATTATGTGTTTAAAAATCTTCTTCCTCCATTCCAGCATAGCAGATAACCCGAATTATTCATATAAAGACCAGAAAAATCTTCAGAGCTATATTGAATTAAAAATTTAGCAACTTTGTAATGAGAATTTCTGCATGGTTTATATTCATCTTTTAAGCAACATAAACAATGATAGCACTTGTTTTGCTTGACTTATAATCATAGGCTTAAGTTTGTTATATGATATATCAAAATATAACTGATATATAAGAGAGAAAAATAATTAGAATGAGTTGTGTATCTCAAACACCTTAAGGAGCCGCAAGCACTTTGTAAAAGAACAATCAGGTGAAGATTGATGCAAAAAGGTCAAATTTTATACTGAAGTGAAGCTTTCTTGCTTAAATCTATCAGTGATTACCTGTGTGCCACTGCCCTATTAATGGGGTAGAGAACTATGTTTTCACGGTTTCTATATAGGTACATTGAGCAATGGCATGACAGCATGTATACTTCTAAGTAAAGTACATTCTCCTCTTGCGTGCATGCACATGGCCATGTACATAAGTAAGTGGTTGTCTACATTTCAAGGTTAACACACCCTATGTTTCCAACAATTCAGTTTGTGAGTTGTGACAAGTTGTATTAGCTACAAAGCAAATAACCTCGACTATACTTTTACTATGCTATCTTCTTGTGCCATGTTACGAATCCACATATTTTGGATGGAAGCATCCAGGGTCCAGGGTTGGTAAAGCATTTTTATTCAAGCATAAACAAACAAACTTACCTAGTAAAATTCCACCCATAGCTTTTCATGGGTAAATAATTATCTAAATGAACAACCTCATAGTTCTACAACTCTTCTACAGTTCACACTCGTCTCGGTTGTCAACATACGTACATGATTCTCTAACTGACTACTCTTTTTGCACTTATGAGTGTTTCCATTCAGTCATATACATACCAAGGAGTGCAATCAACTTAATTGCAGGATTGATACTCAAGTGATTCGACAAGATCAGTCTTAGGGTTTCACTCGATAACAATTGTCCTCAACTTAAGACTTATAATTGAGGTCCCACGTTACCAATTTACCACCATAACACCTTGTTTTAATTGATGTTTTCTAAAAGAACTATAGTAGTTTACTTCACTCTGAAGCTCTTATTTCAACCTTCTCAGTAAAATACAGAATCCTTTGAACAATTTTACAAGTCTGATAAGAGAGCTAACAGTGTCCACGCCTCAACAAAAACAAATTCAACCAACCAAATTAAACTAGGGAAATCCACTTTTCTCACAAAAGCTCAAACTCATACTCACAACTGACAACACATTCCTACACGTCTCCTGAATGGCATTATGAGAGCGTATACATTTGATACCGTACCCTAGCTGATTCCAGATGGATTAAAAAAAGGACTACATTTAACCTTTCATATAATCGTATGAAATGGGCAAACTAAATTATGAATTCTAAAGTATTGTGGCGGTATAACAACGACCACATAAACTGAAACAGTGGCACGAGTTGAAGTTTACAGATTTTAACTGAGTACATAAGCCATTTAATTTTACATTAAACAGAACTAGGTCTGTATTCAAATAACATATTGAGGCTCTTTTCTCCGAACAGAAAATCAACAACCTAACACGGTAATCATATAACCCTAATTGTCAGTTTATACTTTATAATGCAACATCAAATGATAAAACGACAGATAATTATTCCAATAACGAAATACTTTAGGGATCTGAGATCATAGTGCGTACGAGAAGATTCATATACTGATCGGCATCGAACGAGGTCGTGTTGATGGTGTCGAGAGTGGCGAATCGCGATGTAGTGTTGGCGGGAGCAGATGTCTGATAAGCGTCCTGCGAATAGAAGCTCGATAGCAGATCTCGCGTTCTCTTTACCTTATCATCCATTGCAACATCATCTGACGCCATTTTTCGATGTTTGAGCTCGTAATGTGTGTCTGAGATGATCGGAATCTGAAATTTTTAATCTCCGGTGATCGGAGATGTGGAGCTACGCCGGTGACGGTGGTTTGATGTATAACCGGTGCTAGCGAGAAGAGTACCTGCGGGTACCTGCGGGATCCAGACAGGTGGACTGACCTTTTGTTATTGAACCATGGGTGCTTAAATTTGGGTATGACTTTTCGGGTATGTGGTCGCGTAGACGGTGTGTGATAATGAAAACTGTTGCGGTGAGTGAGTGCGTGATGGTAAAAGAGTTCGTAGTAAGGGTTATCACGTAAAATTGTTACTAGCTTGTGAAGTCACTAGCCTGATACCCGATCACCGATCACAGCGTTATCAAAATGATGGTGGTGTTATTGTGTGATTTGGATGTCACATCATCTTATCATGACTCCATCACCCCAGCTCTAGGTAGAACGTTTACAATTCCATATGTGAATTCAAGTACTAAAACTGAAATTTGTTTTATCAAGTAAATACTTGATCGTTATGTTTAAATCACTAGTGTTTCATCTGTGTACTCAAATAAAAAAATATTACTTTCTTGCAATCAGTATTAATTTGATGTTTCAGTAAATCTCGTGTTTATGAGACATGGTTGTAATTTTGCTTACAGTTTATACGTTTAAAACAACCTTTTAAGTGTGTGGTGTGTTTGTTTTGGGTACAAAAAGTAACTTCTTAACCTGAAAATCTTGAATAAAATGATATCAAATCACAATTGATTTGTGATCAGACTACCCAGAACCTCCCGTAATTATGCAATTTGAGTGATTGTTGATGTATTAACAAAATCAACTTATTTATTGCATATAAAGACATAGATACAAGTGAACCTGTAGTAAAGCATTGGTATTCAGATAGAGATAATAGACTCGCATCAAGCTTTTGGAAAATGACTACACACTTCACGGCACATTAGATGTGAGCACAACATATAATGCTCAAACTGGTGGTTAAAATGGAACAATGATTCAAACATTGAAAGATATGCTTTATAGATTATGCAATTGTTTTTTGTGGTGGCTGGAATACGCATTTACCATTAATGTAATTCTCCTGTGATGACAATTATCATACCGGTAGCTTCATTTTAAGTTTTTATATGGAAGAATGAGATTGGTTGTGTTCAATTAACAATACCTAAATCATTATGAATACAACCGACAAGATCTTTAAAATTAAAAGACGGAACAAAAGGCCACGTGAGACATACATAAAGGTTATGATGGGAAGAGATGGTTACCCTTTGCAATTTCAAGCTAGATATAAAGTTCTATTGAAAGTGCATCATTTGAAGGGTGTTGCTAGATTTTTAAAATATAAACAATATAAATCATTGATACAATGACCCATTTGAAATAATAGACAAGATTGGTCTTATGGCTACAAACTTAACGTGGCATAATAATTAAGTGGCGCACACAGTACATGTTTCTCGTGTCAAACCTTAAGAAACGCCCAGGAGACGAGGCATTGACGATACCCCATGAATAATTAATAAGTAGCTTGTAAAATGACCAATAGAGATTATAGAAAAATATGTTAAAAAATTAAAACAAAGTTAAATCCTAGCATTAAATGTTAGATGGAACTTTAAGAGAGGACATGAATTTAGTCGATAAATATATGATTAATTGAACCAAAAGTATACTCATCTTTTGAGGTAAAACAAAACCAATAGAATCCTCATACAGTTAACGATCAATCGTCTGATAAAAAAATAAATAAATAAATAAAACAATATGTACCGAAGCAAAAATGCAGGACAAAGTTCTTTAAATAGAAGGAGACGTGGCAATACTAAAAATTTTAGGTTTAACTTTAAATTAGGATTTTGTTATTACATTTCAACATTACATGAAACCGCAACTATGATCATTAGAACTATAATTATAGCAAAATACCATGATTGTTATGTTAAACTTATGGTTGTATGATATTAGAATCATAGGGATATGTGAATGATCGTGTGTACTATCATTGACAACAAGAGACAAATCAAAAGAACATACATAAAAACATTACTATATGTATTGGAAAACCTGAAATGCCTAGATTTATAAATTATATGCCTAGATTTATAAATTATATAACACTGAAATGCCTCAAAAGAATTATGGGTAAGCATGGTTAGTTTGGTTCGGTTTTAGCCTAAAACCAAACTAAAAAACGATATTTTGGTTTCTAGGTTTTTAAAACTGTTCGGTTTCGATTTTTGGTTTCCGATTTTCACTTCGGTTTTGGTTCGGGTTTTTCAGGTTTGCTTTTTGGGTTTCAAGAACAAAAAAGTTTGAAGATTATTCTCAAAACCTAAATGTTCAATATGTTTTATATAGCATACGTTAATAAGTAATTTATAGGCTAGTTATGTTTATTAATATATGAATACACCTCTAAATTTACAAGTTCATTTTTTTTTTGGTACAAGCAAAACCGAAACCAAACAAAAAAAACCGGTTTTTAAAAAAACATTAAACCAACCGTTGGTTTCTTATTAGTTTTGGTTTTGGGTTCGGTTGCGTCGGTTGTTCTAGTTGCGGTTCGGTTATTTCGGTTTTTTGCACAACACTACCATGAATATACAAAAACTATATAATAATAGAACCCAACATAAAAACTTAGATATACACATATCTAACATCATAAGAAAACCTAAGTGATTTAAAAAGTATTCACTTTCAATTCTCGTTTTTTCACACCTCAAAATCATACTAATGGCCTAAACCTAGTCTTACATGTTTCATCCATAAATGTTTAGTTTAAAATAACTTAAACCAAGCTACACCATCTTATGAACTTTAATTATCATAAGACTAATGCTTAAATCTCAATCCACAACTAATGATCATCTAATCCACACTTAGTGACCACTAAACCTAACTAGTCTAATATGTTGACACCTCAATGCATACTAATAATCAACCAGTCTATTGAAATTGGCAATACATTGCTGTAATGGGAAACAGAGTGGAATTTGGGGAGTTATTTGGGAGACGAGGTGACATCTGGGGAAAAAAATTAGGAATATCATGTACTTGGACCTAATTGAAGAGAAAACACTCCGAATGGGTGAAAATTCACAAGTCCTCATATGAACAAAGAAGGAACCAAAATATGTATGAGGTTATTCTGATCTGGAAACACATGCCCCGTCTTTAAAAAAATATGGAAAACTTCAAAAGTCGGCACGACTTCGTCCCCTCTAACGCCTTACACATCAAGCCTAAAACTAGGCTAGGGGCTGTTTGATTTGCTTCTGACCCGGTCAAAATGTCTGATCCACTGATCCAGTCAGACATTTTGGATGGTCAGCGTGTTTGATTCTCAGTCTTTCGTGTCTGAACCAGTCCGACACCGCTAACCCATGCAAATTTTCCCCCTTACCCGGTCAGTTTTGGAACAACCGCTTACTCGATCACCACCTTCTGACCGAGACTTGAATTTCAAACAACGTCTTATTCATCACAAATTCACAACACAAACCACCACCAAATCCTAATTTAAGGGGGGTTTGGCTTAGCTTTTATTTTTTGGTCTTATGCTTATATTTTAAAGTACCTTATAACCTATTTTCTATTATTTGTTAAGCTATTTTTAATTATTTACATTAGCTTATATTCTACAAGTTGAATAGTTATTTTTAAGTGTTTGTGTTAGTTTTTTTTTATTTAGCTTATGTTAGTGAAATGATCAAAAGGGGCATGATTACATATTAACACATAATTTATACCCTTACACAATTTTTTTTTAAATAAGCTAAAAAACCATCTTCAAATAAGCTTGTATAAGCTAATAAGCGTTATCCTCTCTAGCCGTCAGGAAGCAGAGCCTTCCCTGACTATACTTACTATTGTTGTTAAGCAAACAACAAGTTAAACTTATTTTATTAAAAAAGCAAAAAAAAAAGCTTTGTTAAAAAAACTAGGCCAAAATACCTGCTCTCAGTTCCTCCAAAAAAGTGCTTATCAAAACACCTGCTATTGTGCTTATCTTCTCGGCCGACTACACCCAAATCAAAATTCAAATCCACCTACCACACACTCCACCTTACTCTCGGTTCCTCCATCTCGCCATGATCACCATCATCATCCGTCATCTCCGCCACCGCAAACCACCCCAACACCACCATAGATCACCCCCCACACCCTTAAAACCCTATATTCCCCTAAAGCACTTGAATTTTTACCTTGTTCTCTATAATCAATCAAAGTTTAAAGTTGTTCCTGAAGCATCTCCATCATCCAAGCGAGGTAATAATCTTATATACCAACCTTATGTAACGCCCTGAAATTCCTGAAGCAAGCCATTTAATAATAATGGGCTTTTAATGGTTAATTAAATAAAACAATAATAATAATATAAGTTAGTGGACTATGGACTAAATTAACCCTAATTGACTATGTTTTGATGGGTTTAAGGGCCCTTAATCAGCCCTTAAACATGCATGATCAGCCTCCATCCTATCATTTGCAACCCTAGCTCCCAAGTTTTTAGAGAGAGAAAGTAGAGTGAGAAAGTAAAGAAAAACCCAAGGATTTGGTGTGCTATTGTGGAAGAGATTGAAGATCTGGGTGTTGGAGCTTCAAAGCCACAAGAAAGGGCAACAAATCAATGTAAGAATCGTCATCCAAACATCCCTTTAGAACAGATCCGGATTTTTAGGGTTTTGGGTTCAAAAAGTTTCAAAGAAACACGTAAAGGTCAAATTATTACGTATGAAAACGTATAAAAAGGTTAGATATGGTTTCATGGATGGTAAACCAAGGATTTAGACGTAAAAAGTTAAGATTTTAGGTTAAAAACGGGTCGGCTCGTCATTTTTATGCATCAAACGAAACTGTGAGCCCGACCAGCGAAATTGTACCTTCAACCAGCGAAACTGTAGTTTCGCTTGAGCGAAACTGCTGTGTTCAAGAAAATCATTAAGACTTAGCAAATCTAGGAAATTCCAACGAAAGTTGGGCCCTCATGGCAGCGAATCTGTCCAGCGAAACTGGTAGCGAAACTGCCAGCGAAACTGTCAGCGAAATTGTGAAGAAAATGACGTTTTTGTATATTAACTTCCGTGCAGCTCGTGTATTCGGGCTATAGCTTAAGTAACTTAGAATTGAAGCTATTTTGCTAAGTTCAGGTGAGTTCTAGACCCCTCCTTTACCTATTTTTAATGTTTTAGGGTGATATGCATACTAAAATAATACTTTTATGATGACGGTTTTTAAGACAATCTGTCACACCCCAACCTTGACGGCGGAAACGTCGAGGTGTGAGGGTTAAGATCGTTCACAGCCACATAACGCTATTAATAACCCAAATATATATTATTCATAAGTGTAAATTGTACCATTACAAATATAAGTCTCAAAAAGTAAATAACATAACACAAGATGCAACAATCCAATTTATTTCGTTTATTTAGCTAGGTCCATTCCTAGATGTGGAAGCACTTTAAGCTATCAATCAAACTTGTGTATTTCCTGAAACATGTTAAAAATAAAAGGTCAACATAAAGATGTTGGTGAGCATTCTATAGTTTTTGATATATAAGTATATAAAAGATGGCAATTCATGTTGTAAATTA
>BJCO01364981.1:0-11358 GCA_018326465.1 Flaveria floridana
ATATATATATATATATATATATATATATATATATATGTATATGTATACATATTTGAGTATATATACATATGTGTGTGTATTTGTATGAGTATCACTTTTAATCCAAGGGTATTATCGTCTTTATTAAAATATTTAACGATAACGTTGGATGGAGTTAACGGTTTGGACTTGATTGTGACAAATCTCAAACCATAGTGGTTAAATCGGGCGTTTTTAAACTATTGGATGAAAATAGTTATAACCACCAAACCACAGGGACGAAAAGCGTAATTTACTCTAATAATAATAATAATAATTGTATTTAAATAACAATAATAACACTAAACTAAATCAATATACCACATTTAATACCAATCAAAAGAATTAACTAAGAGCATTCACAGCTTATTTGGTGAGTATATTTCATATATTATTTGGTATAATTATAAGTTGTTGTGAGTGAAATATATGAAAAATTTATTGTTTAATTTGTAATTTTGAAAAAAAACACTGTCTAAAACCTTATAATATTTTTAATATATCATAGGTAGTTGTAAGTTAAACAGATAGAAAAAATAATAATAAAGTTATAAAAATATTATTTAACTGAAAAAAAAAAGAAAAATAAAATAATAATTTTTAATATAATTATAGTGAGTGTAGATAATAAACTCTTAGAATATTTTTTTAATCGCATGGCTCGAAGCTGAATCATATCTCAAACGCCGGTGAAATCTCCGGTGACATGATCGACAAACAAACACTCATCGGTGAAATCTCAGGTAAGATCATCGCCGGAGATCTCACCACCAAAACTCAAGCCGCAAGGGAGATTCGAACCTTAATTCGAAATCACAATGCCTCCGATAAGATTCGCGCCAAATTCGGTGCCTCCGGCGTTATTCAGCCGCTTGTTCTCATGCTTTAGTCCAGAAATCACGATGCTCGTCAAGCGTCACTACTTGCTGTACTCAATCTCGCTTCTAGAAACGAAAGGTTAGTTGTTTTCATCGCTTTGTGACTGCAAATGGTTGTGTTGATCTGTGTGTTTAGTTGTTTAGGGTTTATGTGAGTTGAATGTATGATAGAGAGGATGTTATGCTTTAGTGTTGTGAATTGTCGTCGTGTGCTTAGGTTTTAGTTGATGTGAAGGTGCGTGTTGATGTGAAATTTGAAGTGATTGTGATAGTTTAGGGGCTAATGATGACAGTTGAGAGCGAAATGCATGATATCGAATTATTGAATCCTCTGCTCCTGTGATGCTCGCAAGTTAGGTTTTCGGTGAAACTAAATTGAATGAAGCACTGTGGATATGTTCAGGGAAGTTTACAAGTTCCATCAATCGATTGTTGCAAAATTAGATGTAAAAATCCATTACTAAGAATTTAGTTCAATAATGTAGTTCAAACATTGGTTTAGAAAAGCGCGAGGCACACACATACACACAAGGCATTGTTCTATGTAAATCTTTGGTTGTTATTTTATGTATCAGCCTCCAAAGGCCCTATTTTGACCTAGAAGTACATGAGGCGACGCCTCAAGCCCCTGAATATGTTTTCCTAAGTGCCTCGAGTGTGAGCCTTTTAAAAACAAGGTTCTGAGTTCTGACTAATAACTAATTCTTGTAGGAGTTAATTGGTTCTTATTTTTGGTGATAGCAAGTTTATCTTCAAACGTATCATCTCTCAGATTACTAGTCTAGATCTAGGTTTACTATACAAAAGCTCAAATCCTGTTCAAATTAGATAATAACATGAGTAATTAGATCAAGCATGAGTGTTGGCATCATTTGTAGCCTGGTACACTGCTAATTTTGATACTGCATCCTCAATCTCATGTTTAACTTGCACTTCTGTCTTTGCTTTTATGTTGGCACTAATTTCTTCAACTTGAAACGCGAATCAACGAACTTTAATCTCTAAATAACAAAACTAAGGATCATTATCTTCATTTTCGCTTTTTGCCATGAAAATTTTCAGCATTGATCATAATCTGTTAGATTAATTATTCGTCTAACAAGTTCAACATCCACATTAAATCACAGAAACAAAGAACAAATAGTGACGTGTGGCGCCATCCCTCCTCTCGTGGACCTCCTCAACTTACATAACAGCAGCACCTTGAGAGAATTAGCCACTGCTGCAATTTTAACTTTGTCGACGGCCCAACCCAACAAACAAACTATAATAAACTCCGGTGTCATACCCTTACTAGTTCAAATTCTCAGTTGTGGGACCATTCAAGGAAGAGTGGATGCTGTCACCGCCCTTTATAACCTAACAACCTCAAAACAACAACCAACTGTAACCCCTGATGCTAAAGCAATCCCGCCTCTCATTAACCTACTTAAAGAATGCAAAAAGTACTCAAAATTCGCTGGAAAGGCAACATTTTTAGTTGGATTGATCTTAAAGTCTGAAGAAGGAAGATTGACGATCACAAACACTGTAGATGGGATTCTAACTTTAGTGGAAACGATTGAAGACGGATCCTTAGCACTGAACACGCAATTAGTGCTTTACTTACATTGTGCTTAAGCTGCAGAAGTAAATATAGGGAACTTATACTGAACCAAGGTGCTATTCCTGGGCTTTTATGGTTAACCACGTATGGAACTGATCAAGGCCAAGACATGGCTCGGACCCTGTTGGATTTACTCAGGGACTCGCCTCCAGAAAAGAAACCGATTTCAATGGTTCTTGAGAAGATGGTTCATGATATCATGGCTCAGGTTGATGGCTCAGAAAAAACTGCAACATTTGGTTCAAAGAATAATGAGTAAAATTCAGACCAGGGATTCATCTTCATCATGGCATAGAGTTAGTGATGTAGGAAGCATTTATAGTTTTTTTTTCCAGCGCCCTGAACAAATGAGGTGATTTTAGTTAACTTTTCAGGGGATTGTAAATCATTTATAAATTAAAAAGTTGTGGTGATTTTAATACCAATTGTATCCACGGTAGAAATTAAATTGAAAGTCGATGGGCGTACTAATACTTGAATACAACAAACAATACACGTGTTAAATCGTATATGAGCAAATAATACATATGCACACCTGAAGGTATGTACCCACATTAAAAGATTAATATATGTTGTATGGTTTACATCATGATGATAAATTGATGGTATAACTACATGTTGATAAACGAATAGTAAGCCATCAAATGTCTCCTATGCACATGGCAGGACCATCTCAATCTTCCCTCTCTAATCTTATTTGAGATACAAGTTACGTTTAATCTATCTCTTAAAATTTCATTTCTTATCATGTCCAGTCTTATGTGTTCACACAACCATCTCAGCATCCGCATCTAAACTACCTACAACTTTTAAGCATGTGCCTTCTTGATCGACTAGCAATCAGTTTATACAACATAACTGGCCAAACTATCACCGTATAAAACTTTCCTTTTAGACATGACACATACCTAAAAGTTGATCGTTTTCACTTAAGTTTAATCTAACTAGTTGTGTAACGTGACTAGCCCATCTTTTGCCACTTCTAGATGGAACTATGGCTTATAGGCAACTTCACTACTACTAATGCATCGAGCATCTCAACCTAGGGAGGTACGCAGACACCACGTCACCCCTGTCCCGAGAGCATGCATCAAACCACAACAATCTTTGCCCTCTCCATAACCTAGGAAGTTGAGATGTAAAACGACCCGTAGTAAATGCAAGAGCTATGAGTGATCATGGCACCCACATTCACGAATTGAATAATCTCATTCTAACTATTAGAGGTGGCGTAGATGATTTAGTACATTCACTTCACTTGTAACGCCTAACATGCCATGTTGTAGAAGGCTTGAAACAACTCACAAACATTGTCTTAGATAGAAACCACATCCCAGTGAACCGGTTGTTTTATTGGTCCAACGGTTCGTCCTAGTTTTTATCATCAAATAGATGCGATCAGTTTAATTTACCAATTATAATTACCAACAAATCCATTCATTTACATTAAAACAAGTTTTATCCTCAAAACATAGCTTTACCCATATGTCCCCTTCCCTTTCCAAAGCCACACCTCCAGAGATCTCGGTGAAAAGTCATGTTTTCATATTTTCTTCCTCTCTCATTCTCTCATTCGATCTTCACATTATGACATATATAATATCATCTGTGGTCATGAGCGACTTCGAGTTCAACTTCTTTAAAGAAACTTTGAAGTAGAATGCGGCTTCCTGAACAAGTTGCAAACCGAAACCGCTTATTTTGTCGGATCATCCATTTCCTGACTTAGAACTTTTTGCAACAATTAATTTGTATTATTCAGCATTATAACTTTTTTGCAAATATACGATTCGAGTACTAAACTTTTGGATTTGGGGGCGTTACACTTTTTAGAACTTAAAAGCTTCGGGTTTGACTCAACGGGTCATAATCATAAGCATCTCCCGCCTTCACAAACCGCCCTTTCACACGCTTTCTTACATCCGCCCGTTCCTTTCGTGTAGCATATCTTACTCTTTTGTCAAATCTATAGAAAAAAGCGACTCAATACATTAGTAAGCATTCAGGTAAAAAGTGTCATTTTCAATTTGAGCAGTAAAAGGACTTACTTTCGCATTTTCTTCTTTTCCTTGTAACGTAGGACTGCATCACTTCTGTTACCAGAAGGGGTGGCTGTTTGATTAGGCGTAGGGCCAGGGCCGGGCCCGGGCCCAGGGCCCGAGTTGTACCATGGTGGCTCACCCATGAGAAGCCTTGAAGAAGCCCCACAGTCTTGATATTCGCCAGCGCTGCTTTCCCCAGTGAGACTTGAGAATGAGATGTTCGAGTGTTGCCTTGCATAACAAGGGTTTGGTTCGGTTTTACAGCTAATTAACGAGTCAGCTGATGCTGCATTACTGCACGCAGGCTGTGCTTGATTTGCATGTCCTGTTGAGGGTTCCTAATCATGAAAACAAATGTCAATACCAAAATCACAACCTTTTGAACAACATTAAAAAAATAACAATCAGGAGTAGGGCTGCAAACGATAGAGCTTTCAAGCAACTCGAGCTCGAGCTTGACCATAAAAAAGAAGCTCGACGTATATAATGAGCTGAGCTTGAGCTTACGAGGGCTTGGGCTGAGCTCTTAACAAGATTTTGTAGCCTTGTGTAATAATATATTATGTATATAACTTGGAACTAGACAATGACATTGTTATTTATTTTAGTATTTACTAGGCTTGTCTAGAATAGTTTTTCACTTATGGTCAAGTTTAATGACAATTTCTATAACTACTTGAAATGATTTTTGTATATTTGCAATATTTTTGGTAAATTAAAATAGCTTTTATTTAAATATTTGAGCCGAGCTCGAGCATGCATTATGAAGGCTTGTTGATTCAGCAAGTAGAACTTGAACTTAGCAACGAGCTCGAACTTAGCTTGACTCATTTACAGACCTAGAGACAACAAGCTCGAATACGGCCTGGTCCGTATAATATAGATCTAATTTACTGGTTTTTGTATACCATTCATTTTTTGTTGTTACTAGTATTTTATTTTTACATGTAAATGTAAATCTGTATATTATTGTGGATTCTAAAACCAGAAGGTAGCCGTTTAAATAAATTTTATTCTTTATAACATAAAATTGTTATTAGTTCTTAATAGTGATAATAAATAATTTTATCCTTCAGACATGTTTGTAATATAATTTGAAAAATATAATAGTGATAATTAATAATTCAATATTTAAACATAAAATTTGGTAATTTATAAAAAAAGAGTAGGACTTTGACCGGGCCAGGACCAATTGGACCTCGGCCTCAATTAAGGCTCTATTTCGAGTTCTGGACCGAGTTTAGCCATTGCTTCTTGAACCAGGCTTTATGCACCTCTACATGCGCATATCCAATGAACCATGCATGTACACCTGGCTCAAAGTTAGCCTGATATCAGCCCAATGGGTTGACCCATGACACTGAACTTCTTAGAAGCCTAAAGCCTTGACTCAAAATTAAGCACACTGAATTTAGCTTCAATACAATCGATTAACCGAAACATGTAACACATCACGTATACCACAACTTGTAAATGAACTTTGTGCTACTCGAAGAAAAGATTAATCATATTGATGCTAGATTTAGAGAATCGTAAATGACACCATACCTTTCCGGCATATGAAGATTCAGCTCCACCAAACAAACTATCAATCCCATCTTTTGCAAAAAGATGTTCAGGATCATTATGGCCTACACCAAAGAGTTCTTCATAATTCTCGATGCTCAAGTCAACTTCATCCATACTAAAGTCAACATAGAACCCATTATCATCTTCAAGAACTGGTTCAGGGTCTTTTGTCCTCAAATGTGATATCTACATATAAACAACACAGATTTGGAGATAACTATAGAACAAGAATCATAGAGGGTGTTTGTTGCGCGTGTTTGACTAACTGCTACATCTTAAAATAGTCAAAATCAGATCCTTACAAGCGTTTAAAGCTGATTACCTTATAACAACTCATTATTAGTTTTCAAAGACTACACATAGGGACTGTTTGGATGTGCATTTCGAAAGTAATTATGTAAATTTTAATAACCAGAATCAAATAATGTTGGTAAAGATGCTATCTTGGATTCATTAAAGACTAATTTACATAAAAGCCAATTAGAATTTACCTTAGATGCAGAAGAACATGCAGGTCCAACTTGTTGAACTGTAATTTGTGGCCTGCTGTCGACATGAACCGAAGGACTCATCCAAACGTTTGAATTATTTCCACTTGCAAGTAAATCTTGATTACTATTATTATTATTGTTGCTTCTAAAAGGTCCTTGGCTATTATCAGCAATGCTCATTGAACCCATTTCTTGCTCGCAAGTAGAATGATTAACAAAACCCGAATCTGAATCTGGCATAAATGACCAAATTGAAGAAAATTCTACATCCGAAGGGCAACCCGAATAGCAATTTAATGTCTGTTTACTGTGTTTTGTTGACCCGTTATGGCCAACCCAATCACAATTTTGACAAAGTGAGACTTTTTCTTCTATACATCTAACCAATGCGGGTTGTGAACTGCATCTATCACATACAAGTGTTCTTGAATGACGTTTTGATAATGCATTTGCAGAATGAACAATACGATCACACGATAAACATAAGTAGGCTGCATCTGATCTACAATACACCTTTGATCTTGCTTCCCCACAATGATCACATTGGTAACCCATTCTTTTCTTAAGGACCCAAAACAAGATTTTTAATCGCCTTCTTCGTTCAATGTTCGATTTGTTCTACGAAGCCTGCAATAAGTATAGCAAAGGTTAGAAATTCAATCATGGAAATGGAATCTTTCCTCCTTTTAATCAAAAAAGGAAAAAACTTTATTGATTCAGAATATGTTCTAAGGTACCAAAAAGGGTCGATTTAAGAACAATTTCTTGTAGGATTCGATAAACATATCTGATATGTCGAATATAGTATATTTGCCAGTAACGTTTAAAGAGAATATCTTTTAAAGTTTTAACATGGTTGGAATCTTCATTCTATAGAATGTTAAGAACCAAATTATAAAGGGTTTCTTTAGCAGGGTAAAACCCTAGCAAAAAGGTCAAATATTATCACAAAAAACAGATTGGTATCTACATGAGTTACTTTGCAAAGTGCATACAGCAAATACATACATAGACATATACATTCATACATAAATGATACATCATATTAAATTCAGCTGGAAAACTTAAAATCAATGACAACAAAAGACCATAAAAGATTGAAAAGTCAAACAACAAGGATGAATGACAGATCAAACTTGAAAGAATCAAATTCAAGCTGAAATTCAAAACCCTAAACTAAAACACAGATCAACACAACAATCAGGTCAACTATGAAACAAAAACATCAGAAATCCACAAGAACTGCATTAATTTTAGCAAGAAAATCAATTTCTCCACAAAACAGGGCCCAAATTCAAACCAATGAATCAAACCCGCAACTTACAGATCAAGAAAAAACAAAAGAGCCCCATTTCTACAAAGCAAAAAGGATCAAAACCCAGAAAGCTTACGAATTTCTTGAACCCAAATGATCTGCAGGTGTTCTTGTTGTAGGTTTTGCAAAACCCTAATAAAGATCGGGACTTTCTGGACTTCTTTAGGTGTGTGATGTGAGGTAGGCGATGATTCTGGATTTGTGAACTGTTGGTGTGTTAGATATCTGACAACACAAAATTTCCCAAAAGGAAATTGGCAAAAAGTGCGGAGAGAGAGAGAGAGAGAGAAGACTGTGGGTGGGTTAAAAGGTGGGGCCTTGTCATTTTCATGACATTGGAAAATTAGGCCCTTCATATCAATCTTTGGGTCAATTGCAAGTTTGCAACTTTAGTCCTTTTTCATATGGAAGTGTTATGATTTTAGTCTTTTAATTAAAAACACTTACTTGAAGTGGTGCATGATATTGGTAAAGTCGATAAATTCAATTAGAATTAGGTTAGATTAGACCAGGATCGGTTCTGCATGCTCTAGACCCTTTGTTCTAAATTTATGGCGTGAAAACAATGATTTTTTATCCTATCTGGTATAAATATCATACGACTTAAGATTATTATTACTTTTTTTTATTGTGTTGATAAGATAAGACTTATATTACTACCTTGGAAGTCTGGTTCGTGGTTTGATTTAAGACCAACTCTGTTTTAAACCAACACCAAAAGCTATATCGGATATGGGATTTATATGCTCTAGTTCTTTGATCCATTTTTTGGTATGGCGAGTATAGACCATTTTATGCCCCTACTTAAATACATAATTAGAATTCGGTGCAGGGGATGGTATGTTCTACCCATTTGCAAATCATATAAATCTTTTAATAATATGCTTCTTGAATATTTTGTACTTGATCAAGATAATAAATGTTTGAAATACTTTGTTTGCTTAAAGTTGCGAAATGATGAAAGAACATGAATGCTTTTATTTTCTAACTAAATCATCAAAAGAGCATCTTTAAGTCGGGTAGGTTCAAGTGACTATTTCAATAGTATGAAATCATATTTCAACAGAACTTGTTAATATGGTTAAATAATTTTGGAGTGTTTATTCGTGTTTCTCATGAAGTGTGCATGCACATCACTTTCCCTTGTAACGTTTCTTCCTTCTAAACGACCAATAAAGTGACAAGTATTGTTCTTATAGTTTGTACATATGATTGAAATGGGTGTGTGTAACTTTAGAAATTAGGCATAGCCTCAAACATTCTTTAATTTGAGGGACCAAAACGTAACTTGGATCATGTTGAAGGACCACTTATGAAATTAATAATTTTTTGTTTGAGTGCCGCAAATCTATCTGCTAAAATATATAATTAAGAATCTTATCCTTCATCAATATTTCAATTTATATATTTGTTTAATGAAATGAAAACAGTTTTCTTTTTGGTGCTTTTTGGACCCACCATCTGGTAAAGTTCTTACCTTTAAGATTATTCAATTATAGTTAAAAGGGTCCACTTATTTTATATTATTTTATATGATTAATTCGTTTATATTATTTCCATTTTTGTAGAAAAATGAAGTCGGTTTGTTGTCATTACAATTGTTTTTGTTGTAATTTAAAATTATTCTAGAGAAAATTCCAAAGGGTAGGTTCTAAGGTATATGTACGATGTAATGTATAAATATGATAAAATAAATTGTAATGGCTTTATATGTGTATAAAGTGTAAACAAATATAATATTTTAAACATACATTTTGATTTTTCATTTTTATAATCACGTCGTTTTCTTTTGCATGTCATCCAAGTTATTAAATAAACATCATGGGCGTGAGAGTTTTATGAATTTATAATGTGATAATAGCGCTAAGTATTTGACATCATTAAAACATAACTGGGTGTAATGGAAAAAATAAGTTGGATAGAGTTATAGTAAAAATGATTTTTAATTTAATAAGTTTAAGAAAAATTGTGGGTTTGACACGTGTCATTCTATTATTTTAAATATGAGTAATTTTGGTCATTGTGTCTATATCATTTTATTATGTGATATGTTTTATATCATTTGTTATATGTATTTATTTTTGTATTTTATGTTTTAGATCATTTTATGTTATTGTTGTCATTGTTTTTATGGATTATATAAACTTGGTATATATCATTGTGTTTTACAATTAGAAATACATAAGGATATACTTTCACCAATGTATTTATCAAAATTCATTGTATTAAAAAACACAATATGTTATTTTTATCATTTATCTTTATATATTATATAAACTTGTTAAAAATTAGAAGTACGTAATTATTTTATTTCACCAATGTATTTTTCAAAACTTATAGTGTTCAAGATAACACAATAACAATAAAAACACACATAGAGAAATTGTGTTATTATGTCATTGTTTTAAATGTATTAGACTAATTATTTGTTTATTTATTATGGTGTTTTACATATTAGGGATACACATCCATGTTATACACATCCATGTTATTCCACCATTATACTTTTTTAAAATTCATCATTTTAGAAAACAACGTTAAATTATTTAGAAAAATACAATAAATAATAAAAAGACATAATGAACTGAATTAAAAAACACAATGATAATATATGAGCTTAAAAACATTAGACAACGATGGCATATGGCTGGTCAATTTGGTTTCACAATAAGATTACTTGATGGATTGAAAAGCTTTTGAATTATTGAATTGAAACAAAAAACACATGTTTTTTCACCCATTATATATTTCACCTTTTGTTTTTAAGTTATTTTAGCCGGGTATTCTGAATTAAAATATTACAACTAGAATATGAATTGTCTGAAATTGAATTTGAATTCAAGATGATTGAATAAGTGTCACATCCCGGCGTAAGCGCGAAAGCTACGAGTGAGGTGTGACTTGCTTTATCAGAGTACATTAATTATAGTGAAGTAAACACAATAATTATACATACATAAAAACACAACATACGACATGCTTTTATTTATAAGCTTTGGAATTACATCATATACATAGTTTTCAAAATTTGATTTAATTTTTCTACAGCTAAACTACAGCATGTCTCTATAACCGATGGAAGTGTGTGTCAACGTACACACTACCTTCAACGATGTTAACGGTTAACGTGACGCATACTCTCCCTACCACTTCTGTCACACCCCAACCTTGACGGCGGAAACGTCGAGGTGTGAGGGTTAAGATTGTTCACAGCCACATAACGCTATGTTAAAGTATAAAGTGCCATTAATCAATTGTTTCAATCACCACATACATCAATGTCTCAAAGTAAATCAAACAAAAACAAGAATTCAATCGTCTTTATTAAGCCTAGGTCCGTGTTCTAGGTTTATGCATTCCTTTAATCATTGCTAAGCTTGCACATTACCTGAAACATGTTGAAAATAAAGTCAACTAACTAGTTGGTGAATTCTCATGG
>BJCO01364982.1:0-13566 GCA_018326465.1 Flaveria floridana
TATATATATTGACTGTTACAAGTATTAATTACAAGACTTGATCCAAGTACTAAGCCTATACAAAATGATCTAGACCTATACAATCTAGATCCAACAGTGTATTTCAACTTTTAAAAGCTGATAAGTCACCCAGCCACGTCTAGGTAAACAACGTTGAAAGAAATTAAGTCGGCCAATCACGTATGTGTGGAAAACTATGAAAACAATTAAGCCATCCAACCATATCTGGGTGGGAAATATTGAAAGCAATTAAACCACCCATCCATGCCTGGGCGGAAAATGTTGAAAGTAATTAAGCCACCTAGCCACATTATATGGACAACTTTAAAAGAAATTAATTAAAGCACCCAAGCACGCTTGGGTAGATGGTGTTAAGAGCAATCAAAGTAACTCAATCATGATTTGAGTTTAGTAACCAAGAAATCAGAAAGTAACCAAGCTTAAGTAGATGATGTTACAAGCAACCAAGTAACTCCATCATGTTTGAGCTAGTAATCAAGGAATCAAGCAAGAAATCAAGCTTGGGTAGATGATCTTACAAGTAACCAAATAACTTAGTCATATATGTGTTAGTAACCATAAAACCAAACAAATAACGCTTGAGAAGATGATGTTACAAGAAACCAAGTAACTTAATCATGTCTGAGCTAATAATCATGAAATCAAACAGTAACCAAGCTTGGGCATATGATGTTAAAAGCAATCACGTAACTCACTTGTGTTTGAGTTAGTAACCATGAAATCAAATGATTAACCATGCTTGAGTAGATAATGTTAAAGCTACCAAATGACTTATCCATGCTTGAGTTAGTAACTATGAAATCAAGCGAGTAACCACACTTGGGTAGATAATTTCAAAGCAACCAAATGACTCGAACATGCTTGAGTTGGTAATCATGATACCAGTTGAATCACTTAATGATGCTTGGGTAGATAATGCAATCAAAAAACTTAGGCAGGTCTAAGTTAATGACCATGGAAATGACTGAATTACCCAACCATTCTAGGGAGATTAGGTTAAAATTATTCGAATCACTCAACCATATTTGAGTTGATAACTTGAAATCATTTGAATTCACCATGCTTGAGTAAATAATATAAATGGTAACCAATTTCACAGCCATATCTGAGCTAATCAAACCACACAACCATGTTTGGGTTGAAAACATTACAAGCTGATAAGTTGCTCAGCCATGTTTGTGTAGATAGTATTGAAATAAATTAAACTACATACATATATTATGGATAGAAGGGTACCAGAGAGATATATCAAGATAATCAAATATATGTATGAAGGGGCAAAAAACATGTGTGCAAGCTCTAGTCGGAGACACATAATTCTTTCTGGTGGAAGTAGGACTACACCAAGGGTCAGCATTGAGCCCATTTCTCTTTACAGTAGTGTTGGATGAGATGGCTAAGTCTATACAGGAGCCGGTCCCGTGGTGCATGCTATTTGCAAACGATATTGTGTTATTATTAGAATATAAAAGGGCACTGAACAAGAGGTTAGAACAGTGGAGAGCGGCACTAGAGGGCAAAGGCTTAAGGATAAGTCGCTCTAAGACGGAATACATGCACTGTAACTTCAGTGGAGAGAATGAAGAGGACACCCAAATTACTATTTAGGGCCTAGCAGTCCCACAAACGTCTAGGTTAAAATATCTAGGCTCGTACATCCAGGAAGACGGGGAGATACACATGATGTAGCCCATCATGTTCAGGCAGGATGGTGCAAGTGGAAAGAAACATCAGGGATCTTATATGACAAGATGTTCCCAACACGACTAAAAGGTAAACTATATAGAGTGACAGTTCGTCCGACTATGTTATATAGAACAGACTGCTGGGCCGTGAAGAAATCCAATGAGAGACAAATAGAGGTCGCATAAATGCGAATGCTAAGGTGGATGTGTGGAAATACGAGGCTGGATCGGATAAGAAATGACGTCTTCCGATAGAGGCTACAGGTGGCTTGTATCACGGACAAAATACGAGAGGGAAGATTGAAATGGTTTGGGAACGTGAAGTGGAGATAGATGTCAGCGCCAATTAGAGCAGTAGAGCGCATCATCTTAGATGGTAAGAGAAGTAGAGGAAGACCTAAGTTGACCTGGGATGAGATGATTAGCAGGGATATTGTAGAGTTGCACCTCTCTGAGCACATGGTAGAGGATAGGAGTGAGTGGAAGCGTAGAATTAAAGTTAGGGATTACTATGGGCCTTGATGTGATGGTCCGCACCTGATGTGTAGGGCAACATTATTTATCCAATGTAGGTGAAGCCTTAATGCTAACTGTCATATTAGTATTGTTAATATCGTAGTAAAATTTATCTGCTTTATTCCTTGCGTAATATCATAGTAAAATTTATCAGCCTCAAACTTGTTTTAATGACATTGTGTTTGCTTTTGTGATGTATGCTTAATTGCTTATGTGAGGTATGCATTATTACTGATTGTTATTAGTATGCTAATGCTTATGTGATGTATGCAATATAATCTGGTTATTTTAATTATGGACATGCATATGCATATACAAAACTCTATTGTGATGTATGCTTATGTGATATATGCATTATAATTTGGTTGTTATCATTGTCGAGCCGGGGGTCTCTTTAGAAGCGGTCTCTCTGTCTCCTAAGATAGAGGAAAGACTGGCTACCACCTTCCCCTCGCAGACCCTACTCCAAGTAGGACATACTGGGTATGTTTGTTTGTTTGTTTACATATATTATGACAGATAATGTCACGGGAAAATAGGTTACTTAGCTGGATAACAACTATCATGTGATGTACAGGCGTAAGGAAACCCACCTAGCCGTAACACAGTGGATGTCACAATCAGCTATGGTTCGATGCTTACATGTTTTAAATATGTTTCTTCAAGTGTCAAGTTTCAGTACACATTTTAAAGCAATAACATCTTAAAAAAATGATATGTGACCAAGTATTGGTTATAGATGAGATATGATCTTCAAGAAAGCATAAAAATGAGATATGGTGATACAAACCAACACCATAACACAAGTTATAACTCTGATTTAAATCATAATTGTTATACGAAAATCATAACTTGGCACCAATCACACCTCCAGCTAATAGTCGCGGCTAAGATCCTTATTGTCGCAAGCTGCGACTGAGGTATCCTAACATACTAGTCGAGGTCGACGTCACAAAATCCCAAGGTGCGTTTAGACATTTAATAAATAGTTCATATAAAAAAAATACCACTACTTGCAATCTTCGTATTTTAGTCTAAACATGAATGACAAAAGTCGATTCAAAAGAAGAACACCACATGACAAGAGTTCGATCAACAAAAAAATCAAAAAACAATCAAGGTAAATAAAAGCATAAGTAAACATGGGGATCTTGAAGACTCAAATTAGACATAGCAACAATGGTGTTCGTCACAGGAAAGACAAACGTATCAAACTCAACACAACAAAAGGGTTAAGTGTTGTTTTATCCAACAATAATAATTGATGAAACTAGTGTGAATGAAATACGAAGGAAAAAAACAACCATAAAAAAGAACTTTTTATTTTTATTTCAATGTTATGGTGAAAATCATAGCATTGGACTGGAGGAACATGATGGGGTACCACCCCAAATACAACACTGAAGGAGTACTACCCTAAATATCGGTTAGGGTGCAAGTTGACAATAAACATTAAGTCCCAGTCACGGCTTAAGAGCACGCCCCAGGCCACGGCTCGAAGGAGTACCACCCCAAAATCGACCAACTTACAATTCGCCAGCAAACGTTCGGCCCAAAAACACATCCACAGCCGCAACTCCAGCTGACATCAAAGGCAAGCTCCATGATGCCTCATAATTGATCAGGTTAGGCAATAATGGACTGTGATTCAAACCAATACTAGAGGTGGGTAGGTGTCAGCCGCGGCTCAGGAAAGAAGCCATGGAGAAAAACAGGGAAACCTCCAGCCGCGGTTGGAGGAAGACCAAAAACCAGAAAAACAAAGGAAGGAGGAACGTACAGGCCCGACACTTAGAAATTCAGGGAGCAGGTAGAAGGAGTATAAAACTTAATGGGCAAGGTTGGTTCTCATTGGTTGTCGAGGAATATGATCAGATCACGAAACAACAAGTAACAAGAGGCCAAATTCTGTAGAACAAGGACACCACTGACAAAGGGATATCTGTCATAACAGGAAGGGAAGTCAAAACAGGAAGGGAAGTCAACTATAAGAATCAAGATTCATTTAAATCATACAAAAACCCTTTGCACCAAATGGGCATAGAACCCTCTAATCGAGTATGCTCAGTTCAGATGGTTGACCAAGGACTACTTAGAATAGAGTCACTATCTGAGAAGTTCAATATCACAACCACTATAAATACCACTTCCCATACCATGCAAAGGGACAATCATTCCTAACTCTCTACTCTCTCAAAGAATATCATTCATCTAATTCATTTAGCTTTAACATCCCATGTCCATCATCTCCATTCTCACTCTCATACATTTATGCTTATATTTGATACATCTTATATACATAGTAACTTGAGCGTCGGAGTACCCTTGGAGCTCAAGCCTCAGGGCCCTCTAATGAGTTCTTTTTGGCTGGAGCTTATATGTCCAAGAAGAAGAAAAATAAAGTTATATTACCCATGGGACGAATCTGAACCAGACGAGTCATTCTATCGCACTGTTCTTTCTTCAACTTGCTCTAGGTGAGGAATTTGGAGCAACAAAAGTATTCGCATAAAACAACTTCGATTTGTAGTTAAACTTTCAAAAATATTACCGTTACGTCTTGACATCTCTTGAAAATATTTAAGTGTACGTATAAAGTATTCGTATTAATGACGATTACTCAGTAAGCATGTCATGCAAGTATTGTAAGAAGCATAAGTTTGCACCATCCTTAAAAATTGATATCCCCTTCGTAAATAACCAATACTACATCAATAGGTTATTTCTGTTTAATCATTTTTCTATTTTTTTTTTCTGTTAGCAAGATAGTACATGAATAGGTTATCGTCCACTTTGGTGACTCCAACCCCGAAAACATGATCGTTTCCACTAACTTCTTCACATGAACTTCCTCTAATAGTCTTTCCATATACTTTGTGAATATACACTATAGAGTTGACACAAAAGTGTTATGTTAAAAGATTAAGACTTAAGAGGCCACCGGTGTTGGATTAAATTTGATACACATCACCGACAACCCAAGCACCACCACCGTCAGCAACCCCACGACAGTCCCTACACCACCACACTTAACACTGTTAGTTTTAGTTACAGTTAATTGACTGTCATGTTGTAAGGGTATAAATAAATACCCCTCGTAGCCTGACATTTGATGGTTGAATACAAATAGTTTGTGTCTCTCTCTTTCAACAATACTGTGAAAGTATGAATTTGTGTGTTTATTCGAATCCAATAACCGGTAGATTCAAAGTAAAAAAAATCATGGAAGATATAGAATGAAGGAGTTGTTAGGGTGTCACCTGTAGCTAAGTTGTTACTGCTTAAGAGTATTTTGATTTCTGATGACAAGTTATCACTCAAGTGGAGTCTTTCTACTCACGAATGCTACTACAAAAGAAGAGACTTGGTTCCGACAATGTAACTTACTACTAATGGTGATTTACTACTAAAGACTCGAGGAATTGAAGACACAAAGGCTAGGTGCTACCTGTGGGAACTTGCTGCAAAACACCAAGTTATCATTTGATGGTAACTTGATACCGATGAAGACAAAGTTGCTGCGGAACCCAACTGTTATGGCAATGCATCCAACCCAACCAATCAAACTGGTTTGGTTAGCAGGTTGTATTAAACTGTAGTTAGAATTTCGACCAAACTAACATAAAACCTGACTATGAACCCCCTATCCACAGTAGTACCAATTGCAATCATATTCAAATCAACAACAAAAGCTTTATCATACAAAACTAGTTTACATCAAATTGTAAAGGGTGTAAAACAATGGTGATCGCAGACACAGATCCAGCCACAAAAATACACCTATACAGGAGAACTTACCTCCTAACTTTGGTACAGCTGCTTTTACAACTAATCTTCCTTCCATTTTACAAAACTATAAACAATTAATTAAGATATTTAAAGAACAAAGAAACATATCATGTTATTACTTCTAACCACTTGTGGTTAGCAGTAACAAATTTAAGACGAGAAATTGAGATTTCGGTAAAACTTTGCAGTTCTTGTTACATGAGAAAATAACTTCATGACCGCGCGAAGCTTGCGCCACCTACGCTGAGCAGCCTCAAAACCAGAGGAAACAGTGTTTATGCTTCCTTGATATGATGCTCCAACTTGATAATCGAAAACGGGTCCTAGCTCATTTCACAGCATACCCGACCCTGAACTAGATCCTTCACCGTAAGGACCATTTTCAAAATCTTTAAATATAAAGCTGTTATCTGGTATGTACATTTCTAATGGAGTGCTGTTATCTGCACCATACATGTATGGGGGTGAAGCCAGCTGCAAATGTTGGGGATCTGCATGAAACAATCCTGTATAGTTGAGTACACCAGAATGAACCACATAAGCAAACAAAAGTACCCAAACCAACCACTTTCTTGAAAAAATAGGTCATGATTGTCAGGGGTAACATATAGTAATAATCCTAGAGGCAAAAGCTTTGACCCTTTTTCTTGTGAATGGGTCGACTTAGCTTACGCTCCGTCTTATATGGTTTAAACAAATAAACAAGAAAAATAGCCGGTAACGAGTCAGAAGTCACATCTAAAGTTTGGATTTAATGCAAAAAAAACACCTAAATCATTTTATTCAGGAAACCAGATTATTATTAACATATAAATGATCTTTGTAATCATCTATGGCACTTATCATTCACATAAGTAATTTGGATAAATGTGACCTTTTACTCTTTTTGACACACTACCCAACCCGCCCATCATTCCAAGTGAAATCTAAGTCGCTTACTAAAACACAACGAACAAAAGGAAAAAAAAACACATATTTTGAATCGTGATTGATTTATACATGAAAATCCAAATCTATAAAGAATGATGATTTACATACCTTGGAGCAAAGGTGGGATGTTAACATTCTGCAGAAGCAAATTAGCACCACTTCTAAGAGGGCCACCAACTAAACCAGATGTTAGAATCGGGGTTCCAAAAACCGACAGGTCATCCTTCGGTAACATCCCATCTATACTCTTGTAAATTTGCTGCTTTAAAGATTCAACCAGAGGCTGCACACCAAACAAACAAAAGATCCATAAAAAACATTGTTTTAATCTCAGCCCATATAAGAACAAATTATACCCAGGCTGGGGTAGAGCACAAACCATCTGAAAAACAGGAAGTTCTTCAAGGGACAAGTAATTTTGGCCATCAAATGTGGCCCCAACAATCTTGAAAATAGAATTGAACAAGAGCCCAATCCCTTCTGCCCCACAGTTATATACGTACAATTTGTCATCTAAAACACAATCTTTGGCATGCTTGATAATTGTCTCCCATGTTTTGTTACAGGATCCACCAAGTATCTGAGGTACCCGTAACAAAATTTAATTGACTCGTTCATTGGAACTTGAAAGATAATGACATTAACTTCAAAAGGGTCATCTTACCTTGCGTAGTGAGGACTCGTTAATAATATACATCTGCATGAAGTGTTTTACAGTGTGTATTCCATGTGAACCCAATCGCCTATGATAGGCACCATCTTTCGCAATCTTTTCTAGACGCCATATGTCATCATCTAAAGCTGGTGGATGGTGCTTCTTGTATGCTAAGGCAATAAAAAATGTCAGTTTGTTACTTTGTTAGTTTGTGAAATAAATACTGATGTCATAGGTTTTGGATAACAGAATTCATATTTATCACTGCAGGGGTATTTTAGAATCTTCACTAATAGTTAAACGCCTTTTATAAACAGAGATTTACACTTTTTCAGGATAAGTATAAATTTATTCTAATCACTTTCTTAACAAATCTGTCAAAACAAAAAGATACAGAGATAAAAGCCACAATGGTCATCACAAGGCCAATTCAATCGTTGACCACACAAAATTAGAAGAGGCCATTTCGACCTGTTGACTTAAAATAGGTCGATCTAAGTTATGTTTTTTACTTGTCTCTAACGGGTCAAACGGGTTTAAAGCCCGTATGACTTTAAAAGAAAAGTTACATTTTTTTTTTGTGATTATACGGTCTTTGCAATCAAATTTAGCACTTTCTTTACTTTCTAAATCCAAGAAAAGGATAAAAACAGTGATACGGGTCGGCCCAACCCATTTTGACCAGCACTTAAAGCGACCCTTTTGACCCGTGACGAGGCATAGAAGAGAGACTTACATTCCCCACGATGATCTTTCACCATGAACGGCTCGCTTATCGCTTCCCTGATTCTCTCTCCAGAAATGGCACGTGCTCCTAACCTGAACGTCCGACTCCTTCTCCAGCTCGAGTTATCAGTAAAGTAAACTTCACCCAACTCTCCAACTCCATTTTTTAGAACCACCACCAAATCTCCGGCCACCAGCGGTCTTTTACCATCCCTAGCATGTATGATTCTGGCCTCAAAATCCTTCTGAGACCAATCTTCATCATCAGCAGCAGAGAAATCACCATCAAGTGGAACAATCTGTAACTTTGATGAGCTTAAGGGTCCAAATGATACTATCTCATTGGAATTAGTATCAAATAAGGCCACTTTAACTGCACCATTGTTCTCAGATTCCAACTTGCTTCCAGTGAACAACATCTGAGGCAACTTCGTCTGGAAACGAAGCTGCACAGACGTCATGCCACATGGTTCAAGTGCATTAAAGGGTGATCTGTCACAAACAACGATATGAAATAACGTTAAAAAGAGCATATTCAACATGAGAAAACATATATATACATACATACATACATACATATAAGTTATAACATACAATTCTAAATAAGCTATAGAGATCTAACCTTGGTGATGAACAACAGAAGCTTTGACATGCACGCTGCACCGCCTCGCGCACCTATCAAACAAATTAATAACAGGCATACAGTAAATACATGAAAGCATACACAGCATAATGTATTCAAAACTGCTAAAAAGTTTCAAAACAAGTTACAAAGATGTCAAAACTGAATTTTAATCTTACCCATCCTCGAATCAATGGTTCCAAAGTCGCGGCTAAATCTTGAGGCGAAAGCCCTTGCATAACATTTATAGCAAAACTTCCAAGAAAACAAAGCCATGTCAAAAATAACTTATAAAACAACTGAATAGAAACAAATAAAACAAAACCAAAATGATATAAAATCTTTATCACTTACTCAGAGTTAGATGAGACAATTTTTTGTTTGCCTTTATGATTACGAGATTCATAACCATCGCCTTCCCCCTCGCCTAACGGTCGTTTCAGTACCATCAAACACCTGAAAAATGACTAAACAAATAACAACCTTAAGATCAACTGATGGTACATGAGTAAAATCTAAACGGCCAATGCAAAACCTTATTTATAGAGAAGGTGTGTTGTGTTGAAAGTTCTTTGAAGCTTCCAAGTCAACCAAGAATTATATACAATCATGAACAGTAGTAGAACTACGTGTAACGCAGTGTGCATTGTGTTAGTGTGGGCGGGTGTGGGTTCATCACTAAAATAATATACTTTTGAGTTTTGAATATCAACAAGTGTAAAGTGCATTGGATATACCATCAAATCTTCTTCATGCCACGTAATTATTAATTAAACAGGCTAAAGCTACACTCATTTTATTGAGTGTCTATTTTTTATATACTCGCGTTTCTTTGAAAATATTATTTTCATCTACCTCATAAACCACATGTGAATCAGATTCGCGTGTCTGTTTTTTAACTCATGTTTTCATAAAAAATGTGTTTTTGTTAGTTCAATAAACCATGATATACGGATCAAATTTGAGTTTTGATTTTTATATTTGCATAACTCATGGTTTATGTACTCTATTGTCTTTTGAAAAATATCATTTTTTATTAGAAAAGGGAAACAAAAAAGATGATTTAAAAATACGTTTATGATATATTTGGAAAAGACTTATTTGACTACCAAAGGAAAAGCCATAAAGGAAAGACAAAAACTTACAAAATTAAAATATAAAACGTTTACTTTTTGAAAATTCGTCTTTATTAGAAAAGGAAGCAAAATTACAACTTTAAAAATTTACTTTGTAAGAGCAGGTGATTTGATTAATGAACGGTTTACTAACCAAAGGGAATAAACCAAACTAATTAGAGGAGTACACTATATTTCCTCTTATATAATAAAAGTTTTCCAACAACATTGGTTGGACTATATACCTTTCACCATTAATATATGAATTATATCCCATCCCAATCTATATATATGACTACAAATATTAAATAAAAGACCGCGTTTATATGGAAGACACCTGTCAAAGTACCATTTTTTATAACTCTTTTCTAAGTAGAGAAACACGGTAAAACAATAAACACTTAATACTTTCGTAATCGCTTAATTAGCTGTCTTTCTAACTCGTGCTATATCTTCTAGTTTCAAATAGTGAACTAACACACACTAAACTTACTCCTAAATTTATACCACATTTACTCATAATGAAACTTAAATCCTCAACCATCCGTCATTTTAACACCTTAGTACCACTAAACCGGTAGCTACCTAGCATTAAGCAAAAATACTTTATGCGGGTCCTCTTAGTTTTCCACTTAAAATTAGTTGGGTATTTAAACGCTACCAACTCTTTAAAATTAATAAAATATTTATTGTTATGATTAAAGTTATCATATCACCAATCTTGAATAGAAAGCAAACACAAATTGCCATGCTCCAACATCCGCTTTCTTCAACCAATTAACAATCCAAAAGTCCCACAAAACCCTCAAATCCCCTTACTTGATTATTGATATAAACAAGACCTAAAGTTAATATTATTATTCCATACATTTGACAACAAAATAGGCAGTCAAACATCAAATATACGTGTAACGTGTGTAGAAAAAAGAGGATATTGATATTAATAAGATTATAAACGCGTACCTTTGATGTTAGGGTTGTTGCTCGGAAGCTTGGTGGAAGTCGTTGAGACGCGTGATGACGATTGCTACTGTTTCAAACATTATTATTAATAAATCGATTAATGGGCGAATTATTAAGGAATTGTTGATTTCATTTTGAATAGTCAGTCAGCCGTCGATACGTACGTAGGATTTGAGAGTTGATAAGTGGTATTTGGTGGTGAAGAAAAACTTATTGACGACAAAAGCAGAGATTTTGGTGGATCTTACGTTAAAAAGTCGGATTGTCATTGTCGTTGTCGGTTCGCAATTGAGACAGAGACGATGGGGGAGAGGGTGGGAATCTTCTGCGAAAACATCTTTCATGGTCAAAATATTAGTGTTGGAACGGTCACCTTTGTATCTTTCTAACTGTTATTTTAACAGACGTGGGACCAGCCTATAGGATTTAAACCCATGTGTATATTGGTGTAACATTAATTGTTCAAAGAAAAAGAAAACAGACATCTGGAATTATCCTGAGATGATGTATATTATTTATACTGATACTGATTTTAATGAAGTTAGAATTGTAATTGGAAATGAAATTGGAATCTTATTAAAATTAATAAGATGTTTTGGTTGCTCAATTTTGAGTGAAATTGAAATATTAAATTTGAACATTATTAAAATATTAAACATTTTATGGGTAAATGGAAGGAATATGAATTCTAATGAATGTAGGAACATTTTTCAATTTCAGTTCAAATTCCATGCGTTGATTAACTAAACATGATTTTAGATAGAAATTTTTTAAATTCCTGATAATTCTATGAACCAAACAAGACCTAAAGGGGTGTAAATGTGAAATGTTTGTAACTTGAAAGAGATCATGGAATAGCTCAAATGAATAGAGAAAATAAAAGTTAAGGTTGATATCGTAGGAAGACGAGATGTGACAAATAAAATCATCTATTTATTATAATAAAATATGATGATTTTGTTATTGGACTTACCCTTGACAACAAGTAAAATTTATGTATGTTATTAATCAAATCAGATTGTATTATTATCAACTAGTGAGTGGCACTTTAAATAATTAAAATATAATTTACCTTTAAAATAATGACAAATCCGTGTTCAACTATGTAATTAAATACATAGGTGTTGTTTGTTTTTTCTGTAGGAAAATATCTGCAGTCTGCGGATCACATCTGCAGACATCTGCAGCAGAAGAGGTGGACCAAACGTTTGCAGTCTGCGAGAAAAAGTCTGTTTGTTTTTTAATATCTGCAGACTGCTAACTCGTTCCTCTGCTAACTCGTTCCTTCACTAACTAACAAAATCACTACTCCAAAATCATAAGTCTAGTATAAATACCCTGTCATCCAATTGCACAAAACAAACAATCAATCTCAAGCCCTTTCATCTTTATCAACAAAACAAATTCAAATACAATCCACTGAAATGACAGATTCAAAACCACCAATACAAAACAATCTAATAACTGATGTGCATACAATACAACAAACAAAATGAATCATTAAGTACAAACATACCTACAATCACAAGTGCGGTGATGGATTCATTCATCCATCGATTCTCCTCCAACAAATGCCCAATTATAATACAAGCACAAAGAAGAGCAACAAATAAATTCATCAACACTAACAAAGAGTATTCAGATGTACCAAAACCACTACTCATCTTCACCAACAACAACCCAACATCAAACCCCATCATTCACCAGATCACTAAACCAAATAACAACACCAAAACACAAGTTAAACAACAGATTTAATCCCCACATTAGCTGAAACAAAAAAGGGTCACAACTCATAACCCACAACCCATAACTCAAAACTCATAATACACTTAAGAAACATCTTACAAAGGTGAAATTATCAGAAATAATGGCGAAAATCGATGAAATTGAGCTAATGTGGAGCAAAATCGACGGAATTTTGATCGGAAAATTGAAGTTCCGATGTGAATTCCGGCGACCTACGTTGGGTTTGTTCGAGAGAGTTCAAGATTGATCACGGGGTGTGTTGAATTGGTGAAAAGGGTGCAAAGGTACTAGCAAGCACATAAATTTTGCAAGCATTGAACTTTATTTATATAGAAGGTTCAAGATCGATGGAGGAGGGATGCGAAGGTGGATGGCTGTGACGGGAGGGCTGCGAGGGGGGCTGCGACGGGACGGCTACGAAGGAGGGCTGCGATGGGAGGGTGCTGTAACAACCCGAGCGTTTTAGTCGTATGAACTTCGCATTTCATATATTGTCAAACGAGTAGGTAATGAGTAAATTGTCTATTTAAAGTTTGAAGTTTTTAGATAATATTTTTATGTTATAAGAGACCGTTTGAATATAATAATATATTATATTCGAACCTGCTCCATTTTTTACGAAACTTAGGTTGACTCGTAAAGAAAAATAAGCTCGTCACAACGACATATTTAAAATTTCATAATACGCTGTATATTAAAAGTTATAAGAGAAAAACGAGTTAAGTAGCTGAATTAATTATAATAATATAATAATATATAATAAAATAATAATATAATCACTACAATTTGCAATTC
>BJCO01364983.1:0-11373 GCA_018326465.1 Flaveria floridana
TTAGGGGGAGTATTGTTAGTCCTCTAGAAAGATTAACATTAGTCTTAGTTTACAATTTTGCCTTAGTATAAGGACTAGAATTGTAAATAGATAGTCTTTAGTTTGTTGATAGTATAAATAGCCTAGACGAGAGTAGAATTGGTAGTCGTAACATTTTGTACTGCTTTCTTACTCTTGTAATTGTCTTTGCTATTTCAATGAACTGTGAATTTTATTGATATTTGCTTGATTTGATTACAATTGTTTGTGTTTCTTTGAATTGTTTATATAATTTGTTACAGATTGATGCATTTGATCCTATCACACCATATGATCATAATTCAAGTAATAAGCTATATATTCTTAGATTATTGGAAGTATAACTAAGTGCATGTTTATGGTTAAAGGCGTACGTGGCTTCGTTTCTTAGAAGTTTGCGTCAAAAGTTTCCTTTTTAGGAAAGTTAGGGTTTTGGCACGTGTGTGTCAAGTTTTATGGTTCTTATAAATTTGTTAACATATTAATAAGTTAAATATTAGTTTCTAGTCACGAGGTTATTGAAATTTGGTTAAAATGTAGAATTTACACTTTGGCCCCTCGAGTTTCAAAATTTACAATTTCTACCCCAAAGTTTGTCTCCTTACAATTCTTGACCCCTAATACTTTCCTAAGGTTCTTATAGCCTTTTTGGACCTTTTAGAACTCTAAAATCTTAGATCTTACTTGGTGAAGTTTAAATCACAAGCTTCTAGTTACCGATTACGGTAAAACCGACGATTCTAAGCGTCTAGTCCTCAAATCTTCTAATCAAAACTGTAACTCTAGTATTTATAACTTACTGAAATAATATGATTTTTATATATTCTAGGCTTCTCATTTTGTTTTAGAATTTATCCAATTTTTCCCCGGTTGGCTTACTTTTTATAAATAATCTCTTAAAAATCATTTTTATCTTAATAAATCACTAAATTCAGATTTTGTTCCAAAATATTTATTTTTAGCCTAGATTTTTTTTTTAAAAACATGGATGTCACTAAGTTTTTCTATTCATAAGGTTTTTACCATTTTTCCTATCTTTTCGGGTCCCTGATTATGTTGGCCATAACCGTCCCCCTATTACTAAGTTTTTCCAGTCAACAAGTTCTTATATTTCAGCATTCTAAGTCTCAAACATACTGAAATTAAATCTTAGTCCCCGGTTTTACATGAATGTAGCTACAATCGGGTGTTATACACTACTTACACTGGTGCAATCATCATAGGTACGTTCCAATCATCATCAAATCATTTGTAAACTCGAATCCAGAATATATGTATGCTTGTTTTTCTGTTTTAGGCAGATTATAAGCTTCGGTTTTCAAACAAACGGGATTAAATGTTGTTAAAACACACAAAAGAAGGTTTACAAGGTAGAATCCTTATATACAGGCCCCTAGACTCACGGGTTGAATGGAATAATACCTTGTGTGAGATTTGAGTCCACAAATTTGAGGTTTGAGTAAAGAGTCTGTTAGAACAATGAGAGTGGTGTTTACATTAAGATAAGAATGAGTTTATTAAGATCTAATCGATAGAAGTTCATGTTACTTACATATGAGACGGTTTAGAAGGTTAGAAACGAGTGAATAATCTTCGAAGTAGGGATGGAACTCCTTTTGTTCTTCGGGATTTAGCTGGAATGAAAGAATATGGTGTGTGTGTTATGCGGTTGAGAGGAAAAACCGAGAAGATGGTGGGAATGAATGAATGGCTTTGTAAAATAAAATTGCATGTATAGATTGAAAGGAAAAAGGTTGGAGTGTGGGTGTGGTTTTTGGGATTTCACAACATGCATACGGTTGGTGGGTTATAGGCGGCCGAGATATCACATTTTAAATGTGTTATTATTTTGTAGCTATTATCATTATGAGTCTTGTTAAGCCGCGGATGTGCATGGGCACATGTACTCATCCGATTGTCTAAGTGTTGAAAAATACCATATTTGTCTCGAATAATCATACAAAAGGATAGTTTATATACAAAGATAAGTTTCTACATTGTTAAATACCTATAACAGGTGTATAACAATCGAGGGAAATAATCAGAAATTAAATATAAGTACAAATATACAAGTAAAATTTTAGGCGCATTACCACTGTTTAGGTGCATGACCACTGTTGGGAAGTTTGGGACTTAGGCGCATGACAACTGTTCAGGCGCATGATCACTGCTGAGACGCCTAGGACTTAGGCACATGGGCACTGTCCAGGCGTATGAGCACTGTTCAGGCACATGGGCACTGTTCAGGCGCATGTGCGCTGTTCAGGTGCATGACTTAGTAGAATGCCTACTTAAATATTTTGCATAAGTCCTTAACTCGTCTTGGGGTCGAGGACGGGTTGTTACACTTGAGTTTCTTCCTATGCTTGCTCTTGATGAATGAATGGTTCTGGTTCTAGTATAATAGGATCTTGTATGATTGGTTTAGGCTCAAGGGCAACTTTCTCTTCTTGTTTTGGACTGGTTGGATGATTGGTTGTTAATGAATAATATTTTAGAACATCATATGAGCTTCACCTTATCCTGGAACCCTCATGAAGATGTCTGGTACAGGAATGTTATGATCAGTCATGTGTGCAGGGACAAACGCTTTAGCTCCATGATACAAGCTTGACTTGATCCTTTTAAAAACATATTCATTAAAGTGAACAAGCTGAAAAATGGCATATTGTCTTGGGATGTCTGGTAGGAGATCATTAATGATCATCTGAAGGAATCTTGGAAACATCTAGAACTTTTTTCTTACCTCCGCCAAGTTGTACACCATCCCATTTAACACTTATGAAACAAAATTAAATGGTCTCCTAGCTATGATTCTTGCAATGGATGATGAACTTCTCAGAGTAGTGGCATCCCAGCCAGTCTTTCTGTTAGTCATAGTCTTTTGGTAAGTGTGCATCATGAACCTGAATTGAGCACTCATGTATGACTTCTTGATCTATTTTCTTTTAATTGTTTCTGTATACACAATTTATATAAAAAACATGAAGAACATAGTTCTCATCAAACTAAATTGGTCCTTGGGCATCTTCTTCACTAAGTTGTAGTACTCTCCTTATTACTTCTTTAAATATAGTAATCTGATGATCATAAACTATGGAGACTACTATTTATTCATCATTCATCTGTTCTAGATGAGCATGAGTCAAGAATTGAACTATGTGATCCTCATAAATCTCTGGTCTTGCTGTCATAGCATGAACTAACCTTGTTTGTCTAATGGCTTAAATCATATCTCTGCAATTCTTAGCCTTGGAAGAATCAGCATTGAGGAAAACATAAATGTTATAATATCTAATAAACACTAGATTTGCCATGTCTGTAATGATAAAAAGAATATGTTAGTAACTTGTATGTTAATGATGTGTGTTGATGAAATATTATCAAGTGTGCACTGGACTGTTATGATTGTTATGAAATGATGAATTACGTATGCTTAATACTTGTGATTTTTTAAAGAGTATCTTTGATTTGAATTAAACATTAAGTCAATTTGACTTATTCAAATTCATCTACTTAGGTAATTTTGATCATGAAACACTCGTTTGATTCAATTTGTTTTGATCAAACTTATTTTGCATTATGTTTGTTTTATCATAAAAAGTTATTTTGTTTAAATCATACAATAATTTTATCTCATAACAACATATTCTTGAATTTCAATTTGACCTTTTAAAGTCAGAACAGACCATTTAATGCACATTAAATGAATATGGATTTAATGCTTGTGTGTTCAGTGTCATGCTAAATTAATTAATTCTACATGTTTGTTACTGAATTTAGAACATGTTTATCAAGTTATAACACATTTCAAATTATTTTAAACATTTTCAAAGATCAATCATCAGTTTTTGTATGACTTTGGCAAGAACAAAATGACTATTCATGAATCCGAAGAACACTTAATCAAATTACATCAAAACAATAGTTCTAATACATTTGACTAAGGTCATCTAACACATATTCAGTATTTGATTTGTTTTAAAACATCACAAGTTCATGTTTTGATTTTGGTTCAATGTTTGACTTAGGTCGAACAATGTTCGAATCAGAAACAATGAACATGATGTTTTAATGATTGTTTGATGATTATAATAGTGTTATTATACCTATTTGATCATGAATCAGAAGAAAAATCAAACATCATTTAGGTTTTGGATGATCAGAGGTTTAAGGGTTTAGTAAATGTTTTTTGTATGTTTTTGAAATTTTAATTTTCTCTCTTTCACTTGTGATGAATGAAAAATCACAAGTGTTGATGTATATATACAACAGAAAAAATGTACGTCAGCTGTGTATACAATGTGTATCCGCGGTGTAAACAACTTAAACTTAAAATTTAATTTTGTGTGTCTGGTGTGAGTTACACATGCGCTGTGTGAACAGTCCGTCCGCTTTACAATTTTAAACTTGTACGTTGTGGACTCCTTTAAGTGTTTGACTAAGTATACAGTGGATGACCACTTGGTCATGCATTGTGGATCCTTTGTTTGACTGTGTTCATAGCGGATGACCATTTAGCATGCGTTGTGGATCCTTGATATATAGTTTAAACTTTACAGCTGATGACTAGAAAGTCATACGCTGTGGATGATTACTATCTCTAGAGAGGATGAACATTTATTTATGTCCTGTGGAGACTGATTGATTGTTTGGTTATTCATAACGGATGAACATTTATTCATGCATTGTGGAAACTTGAATATTTTATTTTGTTTTGTTATATACAGGGGATGAACATTTGTTCATCCGTTATATAAACTTTGTTTGTTTGTGATATTTACACCGGATGACTTATTGTCATGGCTGTGAATGTTGATGATGATGTAAAGTGTATGTTTACCTGTGTGCGTACGTTGTATATACCTGTATTGTTTCTACAGCGGATGATTAACACAAGACATACGCTTTGGAATGTCATTATGTTCACAACGGATGCCTTACCAACATCATGCGCTGTGAACGCTTGTATGTTCACTATCTTATAGTGGATGTATGTTTGTTTGGCCGCTACATACACTTGGTGTATTTTGTATGATGTGATGGTTACTATAGCTATAGCGGATGTATGTTTGTATGTCCACTGCGACAATAGTTGTGAAATTAGTTTTTTAAAATTTTTGTTTGCTTTAGATGGTTTCTTCCGAAACAAAAGTTTGATAAAATTTTCTTCCGAAGCTATTTGTGTTGATTTTTTTCCAAAGCAAATTTTAATTAAATTTTCTTTCGAAGCTATTTTTTTTATTTTCTTCCGAAGCAAATTTTAATAAAATTTTCTTCCGAAGCTTGTTTGATAAATTATTTTGAGAACAAATATGTTCTTCAAAATCTAAAAAATATTTTGAATGATTGTTAAAATCTAAAATTTTAACATGATCAATATATGGATGTTTAAGATATCACTCACAAGCAATATTGTGCAATATTATACATAAGTATGTGTGTCAAACTGCTATGTTTGAGTGCTTGCTTGACTTGGCTTTATTTGTAATGTTAAAAATTATATGATTATGTACATATTCTACTGACTTTGATATTTCCATGTTCATTTTCTCCCCCTAAAGTTTTGCATATTTTATAAAAAGGTTATAAAATAACAAATTTGATTTTGTCATAGAGATATAACATCATCTAACATAGAATGAATGTTTTGATTATGTGCGATATGAATCATTTGTACATGACATGATATCATACTAGTCATATATTCTCAGTGAGTGTTTTGAATGATATTGAGAATAGACATAGCTAAGACAATGTTGATTGTGGATATTGTTGTCCACTTAAATTCATGCATGGTATTAATGGTTGATTGTTACGGTGAGTGATTTATCATGTTTTGGGTGTATTAATATGATTTGTATGTACCCCACACATGATTTGTATGTTAAGATCAATCTTCCTCAAAATATACTAGAAAGCACTTACAATACTTATAACCTAGTTACTTAGGACTAAAAATGCTTAATTTCATCCTTGTTGTTTGATCCATATTGGGATTCTTTTCACTTTATTTTGGAAGGTGATCCACTTTGGGATTATTTTGATTCATTCACTAGGAACGTAGTCAAAAAGACTTTATTGATTGTGCATCCAAGAAGGATATGTTCCTCATTAGGAATCTTTTCGGATCATGATGTAGGTCATTTAGGTCTATGCTTAGCATAATAAAGAATGCATGAGTGTACTCCAGGTCTATGATAATCATAAAAAAGGAGACACCTGTATGATTGAGCTATGTATAAACTGTTTCACTTGAAGTATTGTAGTTACTTGACAAGTAACTTATATTGAATAGATCAATACTTACCATAAACCAAGATATGTTGTTTACCACACAGTCATGAGAATTTAGTTATTCACTTTTGTATTTGATGTTATGTGTCCCATGCTGAGACTATCCACACATCAAACAAAGATACTGTTAGTCTTTATTAGTGGAAATTGACTTAAGTGAAGTATTATGCCAGCGTACTATCATATCATATCTCATGTGGTGTCATGTATGATTCAAACTTTTTTGTTATTTGGAAAACATGAATATTTGGTTGATAACTTGGTTTTGAAAGATTGTATATTTGATAAGCAACTTGGACTTTGAAAAAATCAAGCTTGTTTGATATTAATGTTTAGAAAACATTATTTGTTTGATTCATAGTTGATCATTCCAAGTGACTGAACCATTGACTCATATCTCCCTCATACTTCATCCATTTGAGGTGATTATTTTTCTATAAGTTAGTTTAAGGTCTTATCTTTAAAAAAGTGCCTATTATGTGATGTTTCATTATCATTTCGACCTCTAAGTAGCCTACGCAAGACTGTGCGCAATCAGCTACACAAGCTGTACTATTTTTTATAAAATTTAAATGTTAATATTTAGGACTAATTAACTAAATAAGTTAAAATTTGGGTTCATATATATATTCTAAGATGTTTAAGGGTAAGAATATTTAACATTAATACCTCATTGAACTCAGACGAATAAATGTACATCGAAAAACGTTAATGACTTATTATACGTGGATAATTGGAAATTGAAAATCAGATGTGATTGAGAATTTAATGTTGGACATAGACTTGAAATGGAAAATGAATTGTAGTTTCATTAAAATAAGAAGTTGGATGGAAAATAAGAACTGGACTACATGAATTACAATAAATTAGGTCTTCTCAACCTTTAATATCCTTATTTTGTTTTGTTATGTATAGTTACTTGCTATACTTGTGAGATTTGTATTGTGTTATCATTGAGGTGAGTTTCATGGCCTCTTTTAATATGTTTTACTTGGGGAAAAGCATGATCAAAGTTCTGGACTGTGCCGTGTTAAATCTGTTTTGGATTTGGGTTGGACCGTCAAGTGTGGCTTAAATCTGTTCATGGCCCCTTTTAATAACTTGTTTTCGCTATGCTAGCTAATACTTATGTGGCCTATGTGTGCCCCTGGGTGAATATAATCCAGTTATTTGGACTTGGAGTAGTCATAAGCATATGTTGGTTTCCATGACTTCTATGCTCTCTTACACACACATATTTTATTCATGACTTTCATGGCAACATATATTGTACTTATAAACTTATGAACACAACAACATATGTTGACTTTTTAAAACATATCTTTTTAGGTTACAATGCCTAGGTACTTGTAGAATGAACTTAGATGTGATCCCTTCTACAAGAGCATTAGACATTTACTAGAAAAAAGAAAAGATCAAAATTTTTTCAAGAATTCAAAAACAGTGAGCAAGGCAGTGATAAAAGAAACAAAAGATGAAAGATAACATCTATCAGAAAAAAGAAAAGATCAAAATTTTTTCACTCTTAAATTCACTAATCATCATCGGTACAACCTTCAATGGAAGCCTCTCTACCTACTCAATGGTCCATAGATGAAACATCATAACCTACTCCATCTTCTCCACCAATACCACATAGCTTACCCAAGAAGCTCCCCATACAAGTCTAATCAATCAAACTAAACTCACAAAAGATATTTCCATTTATTGACATAAGTGACCCAAGCTAAATTGCTTGTAAAATAAGAATGACACTTAAAGCTAGAATAAAAAGCTAGATCCTCTTGTGTTTATGAAGAAAACTTTATTAAGAACGATCCCAATGAGCTTACAAAAGAAAAAAGAAATATAATTACCGAATAAGTTTTGAAGATAAAAAAGACAGCTTATATGTGGAAATAATGGATGGTAGAAAGAATTTTTTTACTTCTAAAGTTGATTTTCGTGCGTTGAGTTATAACAAATAGGAAGAGATGCTTAAAATGGTAAAACTACTCTTAGGTACAAGCAAATGGTGTCTAACATTTATCAATATTATTAGGAAAGAAAAAATGAAAACCCCGAAGACATTAAGCTAGAAAACATAAAGGAAGATTTAAATGTTGTTCCACAAGATGTTCATGATCCAATCACGTTAGGGACTTATGGTTCCACACATCGTCTCTAAATGATGTCATTTTTAGTTGCTGGTACTAAAAGAATTTGAGATGTCAAGGTGCTTAGACTTTCCAACCACAATCAAAGATATCTTGCATATCTTCTTTGCAAAATCCTTCAAATGATAGAATGGGTATGGTAACTAGAGCCTTACCAAAGAGAATGGTCAGTCTATTTTCATAAACTTTTAATAGCAACATCCAAGGGCCTACTTATTGGGATATTTAACGATGAAGCTACTTAAAACAATCATTATTCCATGATTAAATTCGTTGCTGAGAAGTAATATGTTTTTGCTACTCGAAAGATTTTGATGAAACATTCAAGCTTCCAAGAAACTACATCTTTTTGAGTAATTGCATATGCTATTATGCTAAATGTTCTTATAGGCGGCATCTTTCAATCAATAGTTTTTCTGAATGATAACACCTTTTGTTTTACTACACTAATGTTATTCCCGAGAAGTAGTGGAATAACCTTAACTTAACAATCTTCGAAAGATCCTTTGTTTCTTTGTTTCAAATAAGTTGTTTGTTTTATTTTTTAATTTTAAATATCTTTATATCAATGTTTTTTATTCTTACTATATGGTATCTAATTAGAGGACATAATCGTGATATATCATATTATGTTTATCAATGGTTGTAGTTTCCATCTGCTGGCATGTGATGTTTGGACATAGAATCGAGTCCTTGTGAATGCGCAGAGCCATTGTATCTCAAACCTAAATAGACAATGTAGATTGTTATCTAGTGTTAGTTCCAGCTTAGTTGCCGATTAGTAGCTAGCTGTAGTGCTTACTATATAACCTCACACTGCAATAATGATGAGGTGACCTACTTCACACTTGTATTTTGCTTTGCATTTGTAGTACTTTACGATATATTGAGTGAAATATTTACTGAACTTGGAAACCATTGTGTTACTTTGCATTTGTAATTTAAATATATAATATTAGGCATTTTGCATAGTTATTTGGTTCATATATTAAAACCAGATAGTTTATTAGAATACATATCTCACCAACACTCGTATAATTAAACTTTTATAAAATAAAAAGAAGGGTTTAATTAAATTTTGTATTTACAATATAATAATAAGGTTTAGATACTAAATGTAAAATTTTAGGGTGACGCATGATCGTAGTTACGTCTCAAGGTTATTAGTGGTTCATAACTTAGTTCATATCTAAATTCAGCCTAATAACGCACCGGGTGTAAGGGCATATAAATTAATTGGCAAAGTGTTGGACCCAAAAAAATAGTCATCACAACAAGTTCCTTTATTGGTCGCTTTGTCCTTGGATGATACTCAGCAACGCTATACTACTATCATGATAGCTATACTTGCTTAAATATGCATGTAGTCTAGTTAAAGTATTAATTTTTATACATAAATTAAAAAAGATGTGTGAAAACTAAGCTTATTGACCCCCACCCACATCATTTCTCTTATCAAATTCTATTTTCAAATTAAGGTTTAAGTGAATATATCTAAAAGCTTGTTTTGTAAATTTAGGGCAGTATAGTTTAGGGTAACTTGAATATGATTAGTTTAGGGTAACTTGAATATGATTTCTTAAGATATTTGAGTCCCTTGTGATACAAGATCAGATAATATTGATAATCGACAAGGCTTGGTTGTAGTCAATGGTGATAATCGATAAGGCTTGGTTGTAACAAATTTTAATAACTACTAGTGCTACTACTACAACCACCACCACGACCACCTACTATACCACCACCACCACCAACGGCAAATGCATGATCTAAAAGGATAGTATAATGCTATGCTTTAATGTTTTAAGTTTGTGTTTATATGAATGTGAGTTACTACTTTTTATTAATTTTTTACTGAATGACGAACTCACACACTCATTAAACATAGTACTAAATCCACACCATTTACTTCATTAGTTTTTTAAAAGCATGAAACCAAACATAATGTCTTATGTTTGGGTTTATATGAAGGCGCGTTAGAACAAATGTGTAAGTTTTATATTAAAGGCTAATGCAACCAAAGCAATCAAGGGTTTCCTGCATGTATGCACTAAGTACTAAGTAGAACTGTTGTGGAAGTTTTATACTTTGCATGAGAATTATGCTACGTATAAAATCTTCTGAAGCCAAAAGTGTAAGGCCCCGTTTCCGGGCACCTCACAGTTAGTCATTCATTGCACTCAAAACATATATTTAAATAAACCATTGCAGCGGAAACATTCAAAAGATACATTTCATTTCATCATAAAAGCTTGTACAAAAGATTACATTGTTGCTGATTACAAAATAGCCATAAGCGGTGACCGTTAATACAAATATAAAAAAATTAAAATTTAAAGAAGATTCCTTAAGTAATTCCGTTTATCAGGATCCTTAAGGAAGGTTCCTTAAGTAATCCCGTTTATCGGGATCCTCAAGGAATACTTGGCATTTGCATGCAACATAATGTGTTGCATGCATTATGAGCCTGCATCCTATTGCGTGGCAGCATTATCAAAAGAAGAATGCCATTCCAAAAGAACTGAGTCGTCGGCTCTTGCCATCCCCAGCAACACTATCTGCCAACTGGAAACACATAAAAAGTCAGCGTTGCTGAGTGAGTTCTAGTTTTAAAATAAACATACTTTATTTACATTATAAACCATTCCTTTCTTTCGTGTGATCATACATCATACGTACACATAGATAATGTCTTTATTATCTCATTCATTCATTCATTCATTTCTTACACATCATTATCTTTCAGTTCTTATCTAGATCATGTCAGGCTTTACCCACTTCATAGCACTCGGCTATGATTACTGTGATCGAATGACAAGGATCCCATTTCATCTTTGCTTGCACATTGAATATCTTTTGTACCAATACCATATGCTATACCCCGATCAGTCTTAGCTACTGG
>BJCO01364984.1:0-15558 GCA_018326465.1 Flaveria floridana
TTTTATGTGAAAAAGTTTGAAATTTAGGGTTATATGGTGCAATTTGGCTTACCCCACAACCCCATCATCATCAAGATCAGCTGCTTCAAGATCTGCAGCAGTTGTTCTTCTTGTAAGAACCCATCTAGCCAATGATCTCTGTCTGCTTTCTGTATATAGCTCAGCAAAAGCAAAGAGCAACTGGGCTAAACATATAGTGCTTGTTAATATCCAAAAGACAGCAAAAATACGCCCTGCTGGAGTCGAGAAGCTTTTGTCTCCATAACCTAGAGTTGTTATTGTGGCACAAACACAATAGAAAGCATCAATAAGCTCCATCTTCTCAACTGTGGTTAAAAAGACAGTCCCAGAAACTATGAGACTCGCGAGCAAAATGGATAATATGATACACCTGTATCTCACTCTATTTGTTTCCATATCTTTAAGGAGTTCCATTGAATTAGGTTCTCGACGTAGGTGCATCGCTTTGATGAATAATATCTCTTGATTTTCCACCAAAGAGTCTGCAGCTCGACTCAAACACAGTCCAACAAGGGCCATACCCGAGAACACAAAAGCACACGCAAGTAGTTTTGTTGTAGTGCTATTGGGTAAAAGATCTCCATATCCAACCGTCGTCATGGTCACAATACAGAAGTAAATCGAATCAAGAATCCCATTTGTTTTCGATCCAGAAATCTGGTCTCTAGCAAGGTAAAAGCAAACGGTACTTATGCCCAAGTAGATGAACAAGTAGGTAGCTACCCTTTTGAAATGCGGATTGAGTTGATCAAAGATTGATTTTGGACCTTCAAGTAAGCGATTGAAGTTCGAATCTACAACTATAGGTTCCATCGTTGGCGCGCTTCTGCATCGCCTTAATTTCTTGTTTTTGGTTGAACCCATACAATCGCTCTGAACCTTGCCCTCATGATCTTCTGTTAGCAATGGTTCTCTTTCTCCATTACAATCCATTCCAGAGCTTCAACAAATGAAAAAGAGCTCATCAAAAACAAAAATCGAGTACAATTTCAGTTAAATTTCTACTAAAATTCAAAAATTTCAGTAGATCTGAAGCATTTTCACTGATCGATACATGAAATTCGCTAGGGTTTTGTTCTTAATAGTTCGATTAGTGAACTCATCAGTGTGAAAAATTCACAAGATCATAGAATTTCAAACAAAAATTAAAATCGTTGACGAAACATCAATTAAGTAGTTCAGATCTAACACAGATTCAAACGATGGAATTGAAAATCTGGAGCATCAATTGATGATTCTTACTGACCTTTGAATGGATGTTGATTGTGCGATTAAGCTAGAGCTGATAGTAAGAATCTGCTGGTAGTCTCGTAAACGATATTAATGTGTGAATATAAATTAAAATTTGTTTACAGATCGGAGGGCAATTTGTCAATGTTTAATTGGAGGTATATTAGAGGGTGTTTAAATTCAGAGTGTAATGTTATATATTATATCATTTATCATTTATATGTATATGTATATTTTTTTTAATATAAAATGGGATGTGAAATACACGCACAGCACACGTCCTCACACGGGAATGTTGAGAAATAAAAAGTCCAACTTACGCACTTGGGACGGTTATTATTTATTTGGTGATTTTTTTTTTACTTTTTATAATAATTCGTTAAAAGATTATGTGATGTGTATATTTTTTTAATTTTGTATGTTAGAAGTTTATGAGCAAAATGATATGCAGAATAATAAAACTTAACAAATAAAAGTATACATTATGCGTTTTATTTTATTTTATTATAAAGATGTATTGAAACCGATCAAACTGTGTAAAACTGAAGCGATCGAATGATTTGTTTAAGATTTACATAATTTGATTTACAGCTAAGAACTTGGAACTCTTGGTGTAAATTGAACTAGTCAATATCTTTATTATTTTTAGATTATGTAACTATACACATACATGATGTTTATGAATTAAGTTATAGCTATTATTTAATGGGTTGGTTTAAAAGTCCTATACAGTTCAGTTTATGTTTCTAAATCAAGTCGGGATATCTTATATAGTCGGTTTATGGTTTATGTTTGTAAATCAGCTTTTGATAATTAAATTTTAGTATCATTGTATATATGCCTTTTAAACCTACTTAATTGCATATTTACTCAACGTATATCCTCTAGCTTATTAAAATTTTACGTATTCACAAAGTTGCCCTTTCAACTTTAAAATAACACTAATAGAAGAGAACCGACAGATCTTATTCAATTTTTACAATGTTCTTAAATATTCAATCATCTACCAAGCAAAATCATAGCAAGTGTACATTTATCCTTCTCCCCAGACTGATCGATGCTAAAGGTTTCATTCGATCGATTTTTAAGGTATCTTTAAACCATCTTAGCTTTAGAAATTCTGATCCTACTTAAAAAAATTGTATTTAATTGTAATAATATGTTGTTTGATCTGGTCGAAGATGATGTGATTTTAAATCATCATAGTAGCAATCAAAAAAGAAAACAATTTATTATTGGGTTGGATATTTGTATGCTGTCCTATTCAACTTGAAGAGATGATGTGATTTAATAATAATCACAATAACAAATTAAGAACAAAGCAATTTGCCAATTTAGAATTGGACTGTAATTTAGTGCTACTGAAGATGCATAGGTATTTGCATCGGTTCAAAAAAGATCCACGGGTCTTCTAAAAGGAAGATAGCAATGAGAAGATGACTGCCAAGAACACTTGAAGGAATGGAACGAAAAGGAAGGGATTTCCGTCAATAGAAAGAGAAATGTCACCACTAGTTAGTTAGATTAAGTTTTATAAGATATTAGGTTAGATACCCGTATAGATTAATATATGTATTATCTAATATATGTTATACATAATATATCAATAAAATTAGTATATATAACAAACATATTTAAGGTATAAATAATAGTATAAAAATATTTTATTATTCATAAATATACATAATTTTTTTATATATCTTTTTAAGATATTTTAGTTTAAACAATGATTAGCTACAAACTCAACTATATTTTAACAAGATTAAGTTTCATTAAAGTAATTTAAATAAAATATTGTTTTATTTCTAAAAAGAAATTATCTTGATTATTATATTATTAAATGAGAGTTATTAAAAAAACTTTTTTAAAGTTAAAATTTTTACCAAAATTGTAAATTTATTGTGATGATAACACATGGACAATCTTAAATGGAGCAAAGATAATGATGACGTGCACATGCTAAAAAACGGTCATATAGCTATAGTTATTTTGTTTTATCAAACTAGAATCACTATAGTCCTTTAAATACCTATGACCTCATAAGGTTATGAAATGCACAAAGAGAGTAAGAAAAATCTATAGTGAATTCATTGGTGTAATCAACATTCTTCATTCAATCAAGTACGATAGTATTTATCGCAGTTAAGATTTTTTATGTGGAGTATTTTGCTACTCTTTAGTTATAAATTATAAGGGCAAGGGGGCAGGCGTCATGAGGCCATGGCTAGCCTCGGCGCCACCCCGCACCACCGCCGCCACCCCTTTTATGCCACAAATTTTTGTAAGAACGGCATGTGCTCGCCGTGGTTTTTGTTTGTTGTTTGTGTGTGTGTGATAGTGATGTATTGTGGCATGGTATGGTAACACCGCCGACACCAAATTTGAATATGTGGTATAGTGTGACGTGACAAATTATGATTGGTGGGTATGTGGTGTAGTATGGTGTGTTGGTGTGGGTGCCCCACCACCCTAATGAACACTGATTTTCTATGATGAAAATTGGTTTTAGTTTTGTTATTTGATCTTAACTATTAGATTTACTATTTATTTGGTTGTGGTGTTGGGCGATCATCACTCATTTACACCATGGGGGATTTAGGCTTAATCACCAATACTCGAGCCAAACGTTTTCCAAATAATGTTTAAGTATTAGATAACATTAAAATATCAAGGTTAGTTCGGTCAGGTAAATATTCATCTAAGAAACATTATTGTTTTGGCTATCAAAATTGTATATACATTGACACATATACATACAAGTTTGATTATTTAATTAAAGAGATTATAGAGATCTCGTTTTCTCAATTTAATACGTTAACAAGTACGCTACAGATCAATCCTTATCAAGTTTGATTCCCATGAGATATTTCAATCGATATTGGATGAGGGGACAAAAAGAATTAATGGTTTATGTGATGGAAAGTAATAACCTTGAGATATTTTGGTTCAACCAAGATTTAAGCTTTGGTAGGAATTGTATTTTTGGTTCAACCAAGATATTTTGGTTCAACCAAATTTAATATCCTCAAAACAAGATTTTAGCTTTGATAGGAATTGTATTTTTAAGGGGGAAAACGAGAGAACAATTCAAACTTTTAAGTATATATTAATTTTGGAAGAAGCATTGACGGAGTTGTTTTTGTAATAATAGCTATCTAAGTAATGAAATGTCCTTGTTTGAAATGTTTTAGGTAGAATATATCTCGTTCCAGTATATTAAGTATATCCTGGCCAAAGAGATCTCACACACAAAGAAGTGATGAAATCAACAAATGAAAAGATTAATCAACTCAAGCAAATTTGAAGGGAACTCAAGATCAACAGAAATCGTATGCTGATAAACGAAGACATCTAATTGGATTCCAAGTAGCAGACTATGTTATATTAAAAGTTTTTATATTGAAAGGTGTAACTTATTTTCGTAAACAAGATAAGTTAGCCCATAATAAATTGGTTCGTTTAAAATTTTTGAATGTGTAAAATAAGTGACCTATCACTTGAAATTTTATGAAGAATTAAAGGAAAAACTTTATATAATAGTAATAAAGTTTTAGTAGTGTTTCAAATAGGTCACTTGTTATCTCCACTCAAGTAAACTCGATAATATAGCTCAAATAATTTAATCTATACTAATAAAGCAAAATAAAATTTTGTCACTTGTTATCTTCTCATACTTTTCTTGTCACATGTCATATTTTTACATACTCATTGTCACATGTCACTAAGCATAAAATATTAATTATTTAATAATCATAATCAATGCTAAAAATCATAGTTAATGCTAATGATACTCTTTCCCACTTATAAAACATAATTTTATTCAAAAAAATTAATTTAAAAAGAAAACATATATTATTTTTTTAATACAAAGAACTTTTGTTAAAAATGATATTTAAAAAACAAAATTTAAATTTCTAGAATGTTTAAAAAGTATTTTTCAAACAAAAGATTTTTAAAGACGAGAGTTTAAAAGATATTGTCATTACTTGATTACTTAAAATAGGTGATTATATGTAATTCAAATCATATTTTATTAAAATTCATTTCATAATTTTAAATTCTGTTTTTTCCTTTGAAACGTTTTAAATTCTAGTTAATAACTATTAATTTAATATTTAAAATTAACTTTTGTATAACAGAAGTTTATAAATTATTTAAAAATAAATTAGCATAATTCAGTATAGCGTCGTTTACACGGTGGGTCCGTTCCCTCCTTCCGATCTCTGTTACTAGGAATTTCATCCTCAAATTTCATCTTCAAATTTCATCTTCTTAACCTCATGATCAACAAAACTTCATAATCATTCTTAACTGTATGCATTTTGATTTGTTATTTCGAATGGCTTCTATTGTTTACAATTGAGCATTGTTTTTGTGTGTCCACCAACTGTTTGATGAAATGACTATGAAACCAAATTCATCTTCAATTGCACTTTTTGTTTCTGGTTGTTTAGAAATGAGCCTCGTGACATATATTGACATACTGATTACATTAGATTCTGCAGGTTCAACAACCAACTGAGGCTTGATTTACGTTCACTATTGAAAAAATGGAGGGAAAACGTTCAAATTCACGATCCAGCCACTTGCTACGGAAGATAAGAGGTAAGATGCATCCAGATTGATCAATTCTTTGTTTTACATTTTATTTGGCTTTTTCATGATTTTGATGTCATTCCTTGCAACCTGTACACAAGTGATGAAATCTAATACGCGTATGCAGGCTTTACTCGTTCAATTGTTGAAGATCTTTCCCATGGTCGCTCTCCAGTGATTTACATCAATCGTTTCCGTAATTACTGCACTGATGCTTCTGGAGACTGGTTAGTGATGATAATTCTCACAGTTATTGAAGATGTGTGGCACAATAGTCAGAAATTCCCTTTTTTACATCTCCTTTCTAAATTTTCAAGTTCAGATTATGGTATAAATTTTTTGTTTAGCCTGCTTATAGGAAACTTTCATAGCGATTTCTGAGATAACAGTAGATTCAATTATTCAACTGGTTTAGAAAATTAAACTTCAAATATAACATGCTTTTAGTTCTGAATTTTGATGTCGTTCTTGCTTAAACAGCTATTGCAGCCATGATTCTGTTAAGGGAGTGGAGATTCTCACACTGCAGCGGGAATGTCATGCACGTAGGCTAGGTGAGTATGATTTATTAGTTGAACAAATTTTAAAGTAAATTTACCAGAGAAGATTGTGGGTGATAATGCTATTGGATAGGATTCATTTATTATATCTCATTCATAAGAAAAATTATATTTTTGTATACCCAGATGTTTTATTGCGAGTTCTACTTATCATTCAACAACTTTTGCAAGAGAATAGGCATGGGTCAAAGAGAGACATATATTACATGCATCCTTCAGTGTTTCGAGGTGGATATGAAGCTATTTTCTTGGCATTATGTCAATGTTTCCTTAATCTAATTCTTTTTTAGTTATATCATAAAACAGAACAATCGGTTGTAGATCGTGCCATCAATGACATCTGCATACTTCTTCAGTGCAGTCGCCACAACCTGAATGTTGTATGTAATGCCCTCATTGTTTTATTTCTGTAACTTGTTAAAGTATATTTATGTAAAAGTTTTCATCAATGACTGATCTTATACTTCTAATTGCATGTTTTGTTCCTTCCCTTGCAGGTATCTGTCTCAAAAGGGTGGTTACCTGCTAAAACTCCATTAATAATTTGATTTCATAAAGTCTGGAAACACCACTACAACACCACCACTACAATACCTTATTATGTGGAGTAATTTTTTGCATTATCACATATTAATCTTGAGGTTTATTGTTATTTAGATTAGTGATGGGGTGGTTGAGATTCTCAGAAGCTGACAGGATATTCAACTGCATAAACCACCCTAATATTGTAAGAAGGAAACTGGCATCTTTTGTGCGTTAATTGTTAACCAAAATTTACTGTTGATGTCTGGTTTTCTGGCAGGCACACTCTATTCCAGTACTTGTAGAAGAAGTGAAAGGTGATAAGATATAATGGAGATCTGTTACTAGTGAACAATATTTCATGTAGCAACATAGATATGAGTTATCTACACATATGGGATGATGATGATGATCATATTTCATGTGTTGCTAATATATTATTTGTTATTGTGAATAGACATTGTTAGTGTTGCAGAATACATACTAATTGTGGAGAAGGAATCAGGTAAGGCCTTTCTTTAGCAAGACCCATGGGCCTAACCTACATGCTATTTGAAAGTGATTAAATTGTTACATGCATGCAGTGTTCCAACGACTAGCAAATGATTGTTTTTGCAAGAATAATCATTGCATTGTCATCACGGTAAGTGTGTATTAAGCTGAAAATCTTTACAAAAATCAGCCATTAACCATATCTAATTACAGGGCAGAGGTTATCCAGATATTCCAACAAGGCGGTAAACTTTCAGTTTTTTACTTTTAATCTATAAAGCAATTTCAATCTTGATGTTGTCTGTACTTTTGTTTATTCGTTAAACAGGTTCTTGCGGTTATTGATTGAACAGCTACACTTGCCTACCTATTGTTTGGTTGACTGTGATCCTTATGGCTTTGACATTTTGACCACATACCGATTCGGCTCAATGGTAACTAATATCTTTGGTTATGCCTGTAAATTAACAAGTCATGAAGCTAATTGCAGCTTCAAGCATTGTATTCTAATTGACTTTTCTTTCTTAAAGCAAATGGCATATGATGCAAAGGTAATGAAGCTTCCTGAGATAAAATGGCTTGGAGTATTTCCTTCAGATGCTGCAAAATTTAATGTTCCAGAACAGTGTCTCCTTCCTATGACAACAGAAGGTGTAATTCCACATGCCCAATATAATATTTATCTAAATTAGTAATTCTAGCTTTCTTTTTGCATTAGTTATTTAATTCCATCAGTATTTTAAATCAGATAAGATGAAAATAGAGGCAATCCTAAATCGATGCTATTTACAGAGAGAAGTGCCAGATTGGAGGTTCTTTTTTTTCCAGAAAATGTTCATTTTTTATTTTATTATTACTCTGAATTACTAATAATAACCCTTCAAGGACCTTTTTCTAATAAGGTTGGAACTACAGTTAATGCTGCAAAGTGGAGTAAAGTTTGAGATTGAAGCCTTATCAGTGCAGTCACTTACCTTATTGTCAAAACAATATCTACCCTCTAAGATTCAAGGTGAAATTCTTTATGCTTAGAGAGAAACATCAAACCATATAACTACATAAGCACTAATATAACTGTTTAAATATATAAATTTAAATCGATAATAGAGGAAAGACCATTTTTTTAGAATAAGAGTTGCACACAGTGGGAGTTGTTTTCTAGAGCCACGAATGCTGAGTATTCTTGCTTTTTGACTTGGGTAGCTTGCTTTCATAATTGGTTTAGGATAAATTGACATGATGATTTGTTATAAAAAAACTTATTTGGTTTCTATTCTGGGTGTTGATCATCCTTGGTGATAAATTTGCGATCTTGTTTATTTTTGACAGCGATTTTGACTCAAATCTTTTCCTTCAAAACATAAAAGATCGTTTTCTGTAACCCTAATGACATGATCATGAAGATTTTCCTAAATCAACAGAAAACTACATTAACCAGTTTCCAAAATTAAAAGATATGGTGTGTATATATATCTCCTGCGGATCCCTCTTATTATAATTGTTTCATCTGTCTGAAAGATCAGTTTTTCTCCATGGATCCATGTGCAGACATGGTAAAACCTTTGGTTTGTTTGTATCTTTAAACTTTAAATAGTTATATACATTATGAAGATGTTTTATTTGCCATTATTTTATGTTTTTAAGGATTGTTGTCTGAAAGTCCACTCCAAATGCGAGTGTTGTGTGATGAAGACAATGGAAATCCTGCGATCGGTCCGTGGTAAGGTTTCTTTTGTCTTGCATTGTTTCGCTCTCATGGGAATAACTTCACATGTGATTCAAACTGTAGGAGTTTATTCGGTCACATGGGATGTTGAAAAAAGCATGTTCAGAATATCTGGAGAAGTTGATCCAAACATACTACTAAAGGCGGTGTTGCGTACAGGTGAGCACGGTGAGCTTGTTAGTGTTAAACTCAGGCACCCACAACTAAGACACAGAAACTATAGTTATGGTCCATATGGTCCCACCAACGGGTATCATCTACCCTTTTATAGAGATGGTGGTTATAGGTCATTGGCTAACTACCCTTATCATTATGAAACTAATGGTCATTACCCTTATAGTCTGCCACGTGAGCCGACTCCCATTGAATACCTACCTTCTTACAGTTACACCACCAATGACTACCAATATCCTCCGCCACGGGCTACCTATGTACCGTCATACCCACCTCAAGAATATGACTTGTATGAAAATTATGATAACATCAGCCTTTGCACCATCATGTGACATCGTTTTATTTTTGTTTAACTGAAACCTCAACATGAGTTCCCTTGTTTTGTTCTTTTAGGGGTTTTTTCTATAACATGAGTTGATATCTAGTGCCATAAGTGCATTCATTATGATGTTACTTTGTGAGATTAATTGTTGATTATTGATGGAATATTTAGTCCTATTGGTTATGGTCAGAAGATAGAGAATGAGATGCCCCAACCCAATAATGGGTGAGAAGAATCTGCTTTTGAGAACTGTGAAGGATAACCCACAGATTTTGAGCCACATATGTTAATCTCATTTTGAATTTTCAACACAGCCATATCTATTTAATTCTTAACCCGACACGAAAATAAAACTTGAACAGTGACATGAATTAAGCAAGGAGCCATTCAAGTCTACCAGATAGACCCGTCAATCTAAACGCTAGTCGGAATTTGGTCTTGGTGTTTATATGTTAATCAGACGTTATACTTTTATTGTCTTGTTATAAACATGAGGAGCATATTTGAGTCAAGATTATAGTTCTTTATTTATTCCCCTTTTATGTGGCGCATCTGATACCATCTTAGATTCCAAAAGCATTATTTGGTATTTGTACCCTTTTCCATACAATTGGAACGAATACTGTCAAAAGACTCAAAAATCTTTTGTAATTTTTATTATTAAATCAGTATGTCGTGTGTGACATAATTTTGAATATATGGTTGTCTGGTCTGTTAATTTGTCTCTTATATTTTTGTTTCATTTGTATTATTAGGATTGTATTATATGACATAATATTACATACATGCTATACATGAAAATAAATTTGATGATACAATTTTGTAAATAAATAGTTATTATGATATGTGCAAATCGTAGTTAAGAGTTTACATTGTATTTCCATGTAATATGATAGAAGTTTGTATGGAAAACCGCTACTTATTCAATTAAAATCTATAAACATTTAAATGTATATGAGAATCTTAATGATGATGAATTCGGGATGTGAATAATGTGGTTAGAAGTATTGTTTTCAGTAGACGTGTTCTTTCATATGAGAGGGAGATTAATTTTTTAGTTAAAGTGGACATCAAGTTTATGAGAGAGTAGGTATGTTTTACAGCACCTATGAATTTATAATACGTACAAAGTACACCATTTTTCAAATGTAAAACTGATTTTAGAAAAAGAAAAAAAAAAGAACTTTAATATGTAGAAATGATATATTTCTTAGGCAAACATGTAATACTTTAGTATTTTATTATTTTACTTGCCTATATAATTTATTCTTATTTATTACGCCTACTATTATGTAACATGTAAAATACATGATTTAAACCGTCACTAGTTGCCGGAGGGAATAAAATTATTTGCCACAAGGATGTCTATGAGGGCGGACCTTGGCGCAGCGGTAAAAGTTGTTCCTAAGTGACCGAAGGTCTCAGGTTCGATCCGTGGAAACGACCTCCCCACAAAATGTGAGGGAAAGACCGCGTACATCTTCCCTTAAATGGGACGGACCCTCCCTGAACCCTGCGAAAACGCGAGAGCTCTTTGCAGCACCAGGTACGCCACAAGGATGTCTATGATGACAAGTAATACCTTAAGATGCAACTTATTATTGCACTGTTAAATTTTAATAATAAATTATTAAAATCAAAATATTATGTCATTAGTATCAATTTAATTTATTAAACTATACATCCACCAACATCATGCCAAACTTTTAATTTGAACCGAACAAAGGGCTTTCTATAATTAAATATCTTATCATATAACCCCAGGCTCAAAACTTTTGAGACCCCTATATAATAAACACATCCGTGCCTTCATTTTAAGATTCTATCCATTCTTTCATATCACATCACTCAGTTATTTTCCATCATAAAAGTGTGTGAGTTTGTGGAGTAAAGAATCATATTAATGAATAGATGGAGCAAGTTCAGAAGAAAGGAAACATGACTAAAGTTTTCACAAGAATGGGTGTTACACAATTGCATTTGGTGTTATCGGCTTTCGTGTTTCCGTTCTTGTTTGCCTACTACTATTACTACGACTACTACTGGCTAGTCCTTTCAAGTTATGTAGAACTCCTGTCTCCTATCAAGTTTCTTCTGACACATGGCATGGACAAGACGTACGTGTTCCTCATCTGCAACGGGATATTAGTAGTGTTAGTCAAAACATCGGGTTCCTTAATTTCTAAATCGAGCTTTGATCTCAAGGAGCACGTCTACATCAAAAACATCCATGACGCGTTGCATACGCAATACGAGGATGATATGGTGGAGGATGAGGAATTGGTAATTATGGTGGATGAAAATAAAAAAGGTGCAAAATTTGTAACGGAGGGTGTTGAAGAAACCATAGAAGATCTAAACAAGAAATTTGATGAGTTTATAAGAAAGAGGAAGGAAGAAATTAGGAGTGATGAGCATCAACTTGTAATGCTTACTTATGATTGATATACATATATGCAATATGCATGTATATTAATATCATCTTATTTAACTCTGCATCTAGCTCTTGCTCTAACATAGTGCATGCAAACATATATACAATAACTCGTGTATACATACATGCGTACATACTATGATGAAGTACAAATTTTAGATGACTAGTTATTTTCTAGTAAACGTCTTCAACTAATAAAGTCTTTCTTATATATATTAACTTGAAGATCATAAGATAAAGTTTCTTTTTCATTCAATTGCTAGAAATACATGAACTAAATCAAAACCTTCACGTAGATTTTATGTTTGAATCCAACTTTCACTCGTTTTTTTGTCTTTAAACCCTTCAAAAATCATTTGTCCATAGACCATAGTGCACTATGTGCATGTTCTCTTAGGGTTGGTTTTGACCTCCAACCGAACCATAGCCGAACATATCGGTTATGTGGAGCATTCGACCGATCAGTCGGTCATAGTACGTTCAGGTCAACCACCTATTGGGCCTGCATTTTTTGGACTTGGACCTGGCAAAGTTGGCCCAAAATAATGTGTATTTGGCGTTGGACAAAAATGTTTTAAATGCACATTTGGGTCTGGATTTTACCCTTAGTTGAATTTACAAAAATTTAGCAACATTAATTCAGTCCAATAACAAACATAATACACATGTACTTTGATCCAATAACAGACATTCAAAGTTCAAACAAGAGCTTACAATATCAAACTGTCGATCCCACGAAACGAGTATTTTGCAATTTTCATGTTCAATTCAATAATTTAGGTTTCTAGTATCAGTCTTCATCTTTCATAATTCATACAGATGTCTTTACATGTCTTCTCTTTGTTCAAATTCAATAATTTGATCCTATAACAAACATTCAAACAGAAGCCTATTTGGTATGAGATGTGGTTCATTAACAAACATTTGGGCCTTTACATTTGGGTTTGGGCTTAGACCAAACTGGCCCGAACCAATGGAGATTCAAGGCTTCAACCTTGAACAAATTGTTTGATCTAAAGAAACAAGCTAAAATATATTGTCAAAATTACTATAGATTTAGAATTTAATGATATCTATAAAGATAAAGAAAAAGCTATTTATGTTGCTACATAGATGTAGAGATAGAAAAAATATCGGTTCGCAAACCGAAACTTACAGATTGTACTGAACTGGTTAGGTTCCAAATCGTCTAGCAGACGACACGGTCCCAAACTATTTGTGTTATACATCTCAACATGAACACGTCAAAATTTAAAGAGTACTCATCTGAAAACAAACAAACAAATAAACAAACAAATAAATAAACAAACAAACATACAAACATACACAGTATGTCTCATTAAGAGTAGGGTCTGAGAGGGTTAGGGGTGGCCAGTCTTTCCTCTGTCTTGGGAGATAGAGAGACCGCTTCCAAAAATACCCCCGGAACGATAACAGCCAAATTATATAGATTTCTTCATGGTCCAGCATTCTGTTTCGTATAACATAGCCGGACGAACTGATACTCTATATAGTTTTCCCTTTAGTCGTGTTGGAAACCTCTTATCACACAAGATCCCTGATACTATTTTCCACTTGCACCATCCTGCCTGAACACGATGGGCTACATCACTGTGTATCTCTCCGTCTTCCTGGACGTACGATGATGTGTGAAAATATATATATTAATTTATTTTGAAAATATTTTTCACAAATTAGTTTTAAAATTTAGAAATTCCTAACTAAACTTCACATAAACGGCAAGTGTACCGGTCTTGATATAGTAAAGTTTAGGTAAGTCCGGATATCGAATCCGTGGACACTTTTGGCAGCTTTTGTTACTAAACCTCTCTCGACTTCTAACCTAATTAATTTAATTAATTATTAATAAATAAAATAAACAATTTAACTAAAATTAATTAATCTAAACACGACGGAAGAAAAAATCAAATAAGAATTCAAACTTTGAAACTTGAATACGATCAAATATGTTAAATCACTACCTAGACAGGAATCCAACTAACATGTGATGACCTAAAAGTAATGACTCGTATAGCTATCTCTAAAAATAAATATCTAGGGTTAACTAGGTATGTTGCTACTCCCTAAGAAAACCAAAGACATGTGTGAAGCACAAGATAGGTTTATTAAAATGTCTAATGGAAGATCATCCCTATGTTTTCTACCATATTATCTTTAAGATTATATTTTTTTAACCCTAAGATAAAGGACAACTTAATTAAAGCTAATTAAATACCCTAAAACACTAACACCACGAATGAAAGACAAAACATGCTCTCATAAAATTTAAACCTAACAAACAACGGGTAGGAGGTTTTAAGCAAATCTATCACCCCTAGGTTCTAAATAAGGTAGCACATTACAAATACTATCAAAATCATAGCCAAAACTCCTAAGATTATCTCTAATCAAAGTTTAAAATTAAAAACACAAAGTAATTAATTTTAATGCGTGAAACCTAATCTAAATGTCATACAATCAATCAAGATTAAACATACACGAGCATGGCAATAACTTTCAAGCATAAAACAATACACATGGCCATATTTAATTGAGAAAATAATCAAGTTCTAAGATTAATAAACGGATATACGATATCAAAACCGAATATTTAATCAAAACATGAATAGTTTTCAACCAAACCTACATAGGATTAAAAAGTTAGCTATTCATAATGTTCAAAGATATTAAAAATAATAATAAAGTTTTAAACTTTGATAACATAAATGAGGTAATCAATGAAACGGAGAAAAGAATAATAGATACGAGACGAAACCGAATAATCGATACGAGATGAAACCGAATAATCGATACGAGACGAAACCGAATAATCTTTAGTGCTTGAATGCTTCAATCGTTGTTCCACGATCTTGCTACTTTCTTTTAAATTGATCTCTAAACATACTTCAAAGTTTCAAAGTTGAATAAAAAAAAGAGTAATGTTTGTTTCTTTTTCGTCCGTGTTGGTCCTCCCTTACCGTTGCTTCTTTTCTTTCTTTTTGATCGTAGGGTTTCTCTATTTTGTTTTACTCCTCCGTAATCCTCCAACTAGCCCATCTTGACTTTTGTTTTCCTTCATTTCTTCTTATGGGCTTTTTTTATTTATTTTTGGACTTTAACATTTAAAATCAATTAATTAGTAGCCTACTTTGAAATTTCACCAAACTAGGTGGGATCTGCATCGCGCGTTGCGCGATGGCGGTTTTTTCCATGTAAAGGTCAATATTGCAGGTGCTAGTTACATTAAGTTGTTTTTTGTTACATTTAGATCATCCCATTACATTATATGTTAAAAAAAGGTTCATCCGATGGCTTTAAAACAGTGCTTCTGCTGTGGCTTCAGTTGTTGCCTGTGGCGTGATGCTGAAGCTGATTTTTCTGAGCATCAAAGGGGTAGCCTCAAAAAGGTGCTGCTGCAAGCTGAAAGGATGCCTTCAAAATGGTGTTGCTGCTGCACGTGTTAACAAAAGGTGGGTGCGTA
>BJCO01364985.1:0-16883 GCA_018326465.1 Flaveria floridana
CTGATAACCTTTGTTCTGTAAGCCAACTCACCAAACAAAATAACTGTTGTGCAAAATTTTACCCCACTCACTGTGTTTTTCAGGAACTAGGGACGAACCGACTAATTGGCACCGGTATTGAATCAGGAGGCCTCTACCGTCTGTCTTTAATGTCACAACCTACCGCTAACATATGTGATTCCAGCATCAGGGAGGCTCACTGCCGGCTAGGCCATCCCCCTATAGCGGTTCTGAGGCAAATGAGACCGGATTTATCTGTTTCTTTTGAATTTCATTGTGAGTCATGTCAACTTGGTAAACACACCAGGCGTTCTTTTCCCCCAAAAGTGTCTAGTCGAGTCTGTAACCCATTTGAACTTTTGTATTTTGATATTTGGGGACCTTCCCCATTTAAGACTCCATTGGGTTTTGAGTATTTTGTTACATTTATTGATGATTATTCACGTACCACTTGGGTTTGTTTATTAAAATCTCGTAGTGAATTAAATTCAATATTTCAAAAATTCCATTGTTATGTTCAAAATCAGTTTAACAAATCAATCAAAACCATCCGCATTGATAATGCAAAAGAATACACATCTTCTGATTTATCCACATATCTTAAAACACATGGTATAATCCACGAGACCTCGTATGCGTATACATCATAGCAAAATGGCGTTGCTGAACGCGAGAACCGCTATTTGTTGGATCTTACTCGCACAATCACGATTGACTCTCATGTTCCTAATCGTTTTTGGGGAGATGCAGTTCTCACTGCAGCTTACCTGATTAACCGCATGCCTTCATCTGTTCTTCATGGTAAGACCCCGTTTTCTATCCTCTTCCCCACAGGCACTCCTTTTCCTCTCACACCTAAAATTTTTGGGTGTGTAGCCTATGTTCATGATTATCGTACAGGGACAACCAAACTTGACCCTCGGGCCATTCGTTGCGTTTTTCTTGGATACTCTCGTGTTCAGAAAGGGTATCGTTGTTACTGCCCCTCCCTTCGTCGTTACTTCACTAGTGTTGATGTCACCTTTCACGAGTCATGTCCTTACTTCCTTGAGTCTTCTGATTCTCTTGATTATTTGTTTCCTGATTCTAATCCTGACCTTGTTACACCCGAGTCCTTTACTGTTCCTATTATTCCTGTCTCCACTAGCCCATCGGAGCCTCCAGTCTCAGATTAAGTTCCTGCTTCATCTAGCCTACCGACAGAGAATCAACCATTGCAGTTCATATATGCCAGGCAACATAAAAACATGACGACAACTATTGATTCACAACCGGTCCATGACTCTGGTACGTCTTCAGTTCCACACCCTATCAATACCACTAATATACCCTTATCTGATACTACCCCATCTACACATGATCCACCTGCTTATGACCCACCTGGTGCCCCATATCCTGATATCCCCATCGCCTACCACAAAGAACCGAGACATCCTACTCGCTATCCTATTCATAATTATGTTTCCTATACACATCTCTCACCCGAGTGTCATGCCTACACCAGCACCATTGATTCATACCCGATTCCCAAGAATGTGATGACAGCCCTAGCTCACCCAGGATGGAGAAAGGCTATGGAAGAGGAGATTGGGGCCCTTCATGCCAATCATACGCGGGATCTTCAGCCGCTTCCACCTGGGAAGCGTCTTGTTGGTTGTCGGTGGTTATTTACAGTTAAACCAAACCCTGATGGACCAGCACCTCGATTGAATGCCTGTTTAGTTGCTAAGGGTTATTCTCAGGCATATGGCATGGATTATGATGAGACTTTCTCTCCGGTTGCTAAAATGTCATCCGTTCATATTTCTATTGCTCTTGCTGCCATTAATCATTGACCGCTCCATCAACTTGATGTCAAGAACGCCTTTCTTCATGGTGTTCTTGAGGAGGAGGTATATATGGAGCAACCACCTGGGTATATTGTCAAGGAGGAGGCCTCGAAAGTATGCAGATTACGTCGTTCATTGCATGGTCTTAAGCAGTCTCCCAGAGCATGGTTTGGCCGGTTTTCTAATGTTACGATGGAATTTGGGATGACTTGTTGTGCATATGACCATTCTGTATTTTTTAAACATCATCAGGGTCGGAGGATCATTCTGGTTGTTTATGTGGATTACATAATCATCACAGGAGATGACGAGGTTGGAATCACCAATCTTAAACAGATTCTTCAGTCACAGTTTCAAATTAAAGACCTTGGTCGTCTCAAATACTTTCTTGGCATTGAGCTATCACGTTCACCACAAGGAATCCTTCTATCTCAAAGGAAGTATGTTCTTGAAATGTTGTCTGAAAGTGGTTTACTGGGGTGTAAACCAACAGACAGTCCGATGCTTCCTACTGGAAAGCTTCTTCCAGAAGATGGAAGTCCGATGAAGGATCCAGAACAATACAGACGGTTAGTTGGAAAACTTAACTACTTGACAGTTACTCGTCCAGATATCTCTTTTGCTGTTAGTGTCATAAGTCAGTTTATGGCTTCTCCATATACCGGACACTGGGATGCAGCCCTTCGTGTTCTACGATATCTTAAGAACACACCAGGATTAGGGATCTTGTATTCTGATCAGGGTCATTGTCGTGTGGGTGCGTTTACTGAAGAAGGAGATGGACGAATATCCGGATTCTCAGATGCTGATTGGGCAGGCTGCCCTATTTCACGACGATCTACAACGGGATATTTTGTATTTGTTAGAGGGAACCTGGTATCGTGGAAGAGTAAGAAGCAACACACTGTATCTAGGTCAAGTGCTGAATCAGAGTATAGAGCGATGGCAGATGTTACATCAGAGATGATTTGGGTTCGTCGTTTACTCATAGAACTTGGGGTTGTTTCTAATGACTTGATGAGGTTATATTGTGATAGTCAATCGGCTATACACATAGCCAAGAATCAGGTATTTCATGAGAGGACTAAACACATTGAAGTTGATTGCCACCTTATCAGAGATCGTGTGACGGGCACTCATGTTGATCCTCCATCCATTCAACCGATTCATGTCAAGACTGAGTTTCAACTAGCAGACATCTTTACAAAAGCTCTTCAGAAAACACAAATTGACTGTATATGTAACAAGTTGGGCATGATAAACATCTATGCTCCAACTTGAGGAGGAGTGTTAATTATGTATATAGTGTTAGCCCATTTGTAATATCTGTTAAGGCCCATGGGCCATAGATTAGGGTTTCCCCTCTATATTTAGAGGAGTTTATTGTCATTGTAGAAGCAAGTTCAAATAATATACAATTCTACTCACAAGAACCTCACATGAACAACTCTTTGTCCTGAAAACCTTTCATATGTTCTTTATCCTCATTTTCTTCTCACAAATCTTTATTTTCTCGTCATTCTTCTTGGCCTTTTTCTTATTTCTTGCATCGACTTCTCTTAAATTTCCTCTAAAATAACCTCTGCTACTTTCTTCTTTACTTTACACAAAGCCTAGTTAAGTAATCTAACTCTAGGCTTCTAAGAATAGAGACATTGGTACGAACTTAAGTGTGGAGGAACAAGCTATCTTGTTTTTGAAGGCCCAAGATCGTTTGTTCAAAGGTTATAACTTGAGCTAGAAATGTCTGTTTTGGGCCCGCATCCATTGAACCGAGGAGCATGTTTGTGAAAACAGCTGAATGCGGTTTGGGTCATCGTTTCAGCCCAAAAATGGCTTAGTTTATGAGTTATTTTACTTTTTATCTTATTTTTAGATTTTGTTTGACTTTACTTTTGGCCTAGTTTTTACCACTTTATATTTTGTTCCCCATTTGACTTTTGATTTTCTTTTTATATTCATATAAACAATGGGAGAATATCAGTTTAAAGTTTATGAAAAATATTTTTTATCTCTATTGAAAAATATTTTTTTATCTCTATCACAGTGTGTGTTAGTGTGTGAAAATCCTAATTGTTAGTATTTTTCATGAATCAAGGATAGTTATAAAAGTTGTTCATGGTATTTTTGGTGAATCAACATGTTTAATTGTTATTTTTTGCTTCCGCATACAGCAGACATAGATAACTTTTCATGATCCTTGTTAGGATTTATACTGATCATTTCAACTATAAGAGGCACACGAGCTTTAGTAGTTGAGGTTGTTTGAGTAGGATGAGTTTGAGGTGGAGCAGAAGTAGGAGCTTCTTATGAAGAGCCTTGAAGAAGAGCAACTTTATTTCTTGCGAGATGGCAACATTAGTTTTGAGCTTGATAGTCCGTGTTCTTTTTCTTTTAGCTTTTACTATTCTTCTAGTATAATCATAGCTAATTTTCATCATATTCATTTTCTTTTCTTTCATTTTCTTAGTCAATTCTCTTTATTCTATAGTGATGATCCTTTTTTCCTATGTCTTTGAGACATCAAAAGGTTACACTTTGAAGATCCAGCTTCCGGTGCTTCGTAATATTCTGTTTTGGATATTGCTTTTGGACTTTAAAGGTTTTAATATGGGTTCAACTTCTAATACCACACAAACTTCAGCAAAACCTTTCTTTCGAAAGCTTATTCCCACCATCTAAGATGGGTTCATCGACGAAGGCATACATTTTCTCAGCTTTTGAAACTGCTTGGCAATCGGTCTCGGTATTTACTTCAGAGTCACCTTGGGTTTCAATATTGACTTTTGGTTGACAAACAACAGCTGTAGCCAATTCTTCACGTGCACCTAATTTGAGTTTTCTCATCTTTTAAAGTTGTACTTCATCCATCTCTTATAATGCTTCGATAAGTTCATACACAACTTCCATATTTGTTTGAGTAAAATCCATGACTAGTGTGTTCATGATACACTTGATCAATCTCCTCTTGTATTTGTGAAATGAAGTCACATAGACCATGTGAGTTTCTTGATATAGATTCTAGGGATAATAGTTGTATAAAACCTCCTTAAGCGTAGCGACTTTTTTATCTCTCTTGTAGTTAGCATGATAATTGATTCACTTTCCTTGTAATTTCTTGATATGAGAAATAATTAAATTGAAATCTTCCTCAACCAATAGAACTTGTTGAAAAAGATATTGCTTGAATTGATTTGCAATGATATAAATTGACATGCTTCTCCTGAATTGCAAAAACTCACATTTGCAATTTTAAAATGTTAGGTGTGTTGTAAAAAATGTAGCTTTTTTTCAAAGCCCTCATATGTTAAAACACATAGTAACTAACTAGTGGAAATGCCCCCACGTTGTGGCGGTACGGCTGTTACGCGATTGTTTGGGAATTCTGTTTTAGTTAGTATCGGCTCGGTGCGTTATGACGTAAATTAAAAGATCAAAATATAATTATTGAAAAAATAGAATGAAATAAAACAGTTACTTATACCATAAAAGTTTTTAAGACAACTATACTAACAACTATATTATCCCAACAAGATTAGTGAAAGCATGAGCGGTATTTGTAGTCGGAAATCACTTAATACCTAGATTTTAGGGGGGGGATTCGTTTTATAAATGTTGGTTAGAGTTTCATGCAATGGATAAATACGTATTTATTTCTTTACTTGTTAAAAAGATGTAAGATTTATACCATGTTTTGCTCTTTTTTCCTAGTTTATAAACCCTTTGAAAGCATTCTATCTTATGACTAACCAACCATCCCTAAAAGTTAAATGAATATTTGATGTAAACATGCATATATGCTTGTCTTCATTTTTTCATATATGACTTAACTACAACAACAAAAGAAAACATCAATTCATGCTTTTTGGAAAAAAAAGAATATTTGCTTATAAAATATGCTCATAGCTCGAAACAGACGAACTCCAAGTTCAAACCTAACAAAACTTTTCACCTTAATGGTTTTACACTTCAAATGACAGTAAATTAGGCAATAAATCAAATAAAACAAAATAACAAAAAAAGTAAAACACTAAAATACAAATCAAAGTTGACCTGATTTGAGGGTGGTTGGAACAAAGCAACAGGGTAGTTAAATCTTTGGAGATTTGTTGCAAATGTTATTTATGTTGAATAAGAAAGCGACGATGGTGGATGGGAGTGAATGAGTATATAACCACCGAACACATGGAGATAAAATGGGGGTGTAACCGGTGATGGTTGAGGCGTGCAATGATTATGATATTGATGATATGGAGAGAGATGAGGGGTTGAGGGTGCAATAGGAAGACAAAAGTACAGTGATGTTGTAAGTCGATAATTCTAAAAATTAAGTGAAAAATTTACAGCATAATTCAACATGATGATCATCGGAGGCAGCTTTCGGTGGTGATTTGTATAGACTGAAGAAAGTTAATAAAGAAATTGTCAATACAAATTACCATCTTGATTGTTATTGAGTCGTTAACAACCGGGAAGAGAAAGAAGAAGGGGATCAATACTCAATCGCAATGAACGAATGACAATGAAAGTGAATTACGGTTCTGTTTGGCCACGTGTATATGCTTTATTATTTATATTATAAGCATAATATGTTATACTTTATAATAAGGGTATAAATGGAATAAAATGGTTAATTTTTTTAAAACTTAAACATTATCTTTCATATAGATGTCTTAATCCATATGTAAAATTTACATTTTATCCTCCTTTCACTTTTATTATAAAAGATATAAATAAATATTAAAAATTTTAGACTCACAATATGCCCCTAAAATAATATTAATATTATTGTTATTATACATATGAAGATACATATTAGTTATATACTTAAATATTTAAATAAAAATAATACTAAATTTGAATAGTCTTTAGTTATAAAAATATAATTAGTAAATATAAATTTAAATATCAATTTATAGTATCACAAATAAAATAAAATTTAATGAAGTGAATTAAATAATATCATAATATTAAATAATGTATTAATAATGTATTAATAATGTGTATTATATAAATAAAAGGGTCAAGGGAAAAGTGTCAAGATTTATAAAATTAATAAATAAATTTACCATATTACGTTTAAAGTGTACTAAAAATTTTCATTAATTTTCTACTCTACCCTAATTAAATATCTTGCACTGTTTTGTAAATTTTGCTTCAAACTTATAAGCTTGTAAAATTACATCTCTATACAAACAAATGTATTATATGTTAGTATAGATAATTATATTAATAACAATTACATGTAAATATTGATGTAGAAAGTTGATGAACAACTCGTTTTCACCTATTTTTCAACACTAATTTTACTATTTTGTGACATTACTAACCAAGGTTCACGTGTTTGATTTTTTTTGGATTTGATTTAGTTTGATGACTGATGGTTGGGTTTGATAGTTTATGGTCGTAGATCAATTGGATTTGGTGGTGTTTGTGGTGGTAGGTAAGTAATGTTTCAAGGTGGGAGTAGATGGTGGATCCATTTCTTTATGTAGTGATCGAACACAAGGTCATGTTCTTAAAAAATCTATCAAAATTGACAATTGTACTAATTAATATAGAACATATAATTAAATGAAACAACTAATTAATATGTTTTGTACAAAAGTTTAAAGAGTTAGGCAAGATGAACGTAGCGGGTAAAATTAAAAATATTAACAGCTTGTAAATTTTGAAATTAATAAAAAGTTATAAGAAAAGATGTTCGTTTGTAAAAGGACTAAAAAATCTCGAAAGAGTTATAAGATAAGTCTAGTACCCCATATACTATATAAGTTTAATAAATAAAATAAATAATAAGTAATGGGAATTTAAAGATTACAAAACAACTTTGAGATAAGATATGATTATAAATACGTATAAGTAATTATTTTAGGTAATAAAACAATAATATCATTTAAAAAAACACTTCCGTTTAATTAAAAAGAATATTTTTAATAGTATTTCATTAAAAAAACTATTTTGTATAAAACATCATTTTTGTAAAGAGTTCATTGTTTAGGAACCTAGTATTTAATTAAATTTTTTTTAATTTATGTTTTTTTAATTAAAAACTTAGTAATTTGTTAAAAAAAATTCCTTTAAATTGAAAATAGCAATACCATTAGTACTAAAAATCAAAATTTAATAGAAAAGAGCAACGAGAAAATATATATAAGAAGGCTTAATTGTGTCACGTGTCATTTTAGTTATTCATTTACCATATTAGATAGCTAGATAGATAGATATTGTAAAGAATTAATTATAGAAAAAGACATATATCTTTGTAAGTAATGTTACTTATTAACCCTTATTTTTACTTATTACACTCGACAATCTTTATTTATCTGGTTTGTTTTATTTTTTAGTCTAACTACTATTAGTTTGCATCACTAAGTTTTATAAGAGTAGATGTATAATTTCATCTCCTCTTGGTAGGTGACAATCTTCGCACCAAGCTATCTATCCGAAATCACTCTAGTTCGGGTTGGTCTTTTGCGAGTGTGGTAAACCAGCAATGATACGAACCTTTTGGACCCTCGTAGTCCATGTTTAATATTATATTCTTCTCTGCAAGAGATATCATTCTATTCTTGTCGAGGATTTTATTTTTATCATCGGGTCAAGTATTTATGTCGAGAGTTCTGTTCTTGACTTTGGTATTTTGTAGCTTTATTTACTTATACCATCCCACTTTAGTCTTTTACTCCATGTCCTTCATGATCTTCCCAAATTTGTTTTTTTTTATTTTATTTTATATGTAGTTAGAGCTCCACATGTAAATTCTTTAGATGGTTTAACCCATAATTGTATCATAGGTATCTGGAGATCACATCAGGTCTAACAAGATCAAAGAAAATCATGATACTGCAAAGAACAAACTTGAAGCAAAATTAGATGCAAGTGAAGAGGAGACATTACAAATAAAAAGATATTTGATATGTGGTTGGATTGATTTTTCTCGTTGATATTGGAATCATCACTAGATTGTGGAATATGCATGAAATCTAACTTATCAAGTCACACACGTAGGGGATAACAAATTGAGGGTCCACATTGTCAGCAATAGCAGGTTGTGAAGTGTTTAATCAGGTACACAAACAAAAAGATCACAAGGAGATTAAATTACATTATGTCCTCATGATAACCATGTGATCTAATTTAACGGTGTAAACTAATGTCAGTTACATTAAACGACCAAATATGAAACAAACTAAGCATATAATTATTGTCTAGTGTAATTAGTAAAGATTAAAATTAAAAAGTATTATTAGTTGTAAATAATTTTTCTTTTGGTAATTACTCTATCATAAAAGATAGAGAATAAAAAAAATATTACTATTTTATTTTACCAACTAATTTTTTTTTTTGAACGGCATTTTACCAACTAATGCATACGCGTAGGTACATAAGGTGAGGAGTAGTTGACTGAGTCTAATTAATGTAAACATTATTTTTTATATACTTTCACAAAATATTATTTAGCAACTTGAATCCTTGACAACTAGATTACATTGTAACTAACAACCATACTCTTAATCAAGTTCCACTCTTTCTATTAGTAAATTGTAAATACTTTAAAACAAGATAATGTTAGATCAAACAAACGCCATGTTTATCGCGAATTGACAGATTCAATCAAAGATAGCTAGATTCGAACGAGTGTAGGTGGCACCCACTTTCAAATTCATAGCACTTGCATGATCGAAAATGAAAGGTTCAATTACAAGAGAGTAACTCCAAGTGATAACATGTTAGCATGACTATTAGTCCACATGTCAAGTACCACCCATGTTATTAGGCCCCAGCCACCGTTTCCCCACTAACCCCCTAACATTTCATCAACTTGCTTCATCTCTATATATATATAAACTTTTGGATGCATCCATCTTTGTATAATAATAATAAATAAATAAATAAGAAGAATTTTAACTAATCTTAGTCTTGTTTTGAAATTTTTTTTACAACAAAAGAATGTCATTAAAGTTAAATTGTTCTAGAAATATAGCATCTATAATCATACGTTATTTTATAATCATACACAACTGGATACTTTTTTGTACTATTTTAATCTTCACAATGACTTGTTAATGGAAAAATAGTTATCAGGTGAACATAAAATAATATGAAGTATTATTTTGATGATAATGGGAATAGAGTTTTGATGTACAAATTATTTATCATTTACTATAATTATTTTTTATTTATTTTAAGTACTCAAAACTGACACAATGTAGCTTATAAGTATTAGCTTAAAAAATAAGTGTAGAAAGAGTGTTAAGAGTACAAATAGCTAGGAAAGAGGCCTAAGAGAAACTGGAAAAATAATAAACTACTCTCATTCACCTGGAGCATGCACCCAACCTACACCCTTTTGATCATCCTAAACTAAAAGAACATGTGATGATGTCTCAGGTGCTCTTTCTTAGCCATTATTGAAAACTCATCCACTGAAGAATCATCTCCGTAGTAGATTAAGCCATTAGTGGAAACCTAAGCTAGCGCTAATTCTTACCTACATCAGTTAGTGTTGTTTCTCTTGCTCCATTCATTGTATCATTCACCGTAAATATTCCTCCTACTCAAACTTCCTTACAAGTTAATAACACGGGAAGAGTGTATATTAATGATCATGATGATGTGGTGAAACGAATCCTAAGAAGACATCCTTTAAATCAAGTAAGAATTAAACTAACCATCTCACTTAGTACGTAATATTTCAAGGATCCTTAGTTAAATTTGATCCTTTGTGGAAGTAAAGAGAACAAGAAGCTCTTAATGTACTAAAGTTCAAGGAAATGAAGACAGAATTATTAATGGTTGGCAATTGAATATCAAGAAGAATTATTAGCTTTGAGAAAATAAGTGAGCCAAAAAAACAACAAAATGGATGAACACTTAAAGCATTTTAAACATAAAAGGGAGATGGGAAAAAGGTGCATAAGAATTGGCTAAAATAAACAGAGCTAGTGTTAAAAACATTAATAAAGGAAAAATCATATATAAAGAAGCCAAAGTGTCGAAGAACATAATAAAAATTGAAGAACTAAAACAAGTTTTGTTTAATGTCCAAGTTAATATAAATAGGACATTTACAATGCATGAAGAAAGGTTCATAAACAAATTCATCGTCTTAGACAATCAAAAGTTTGAATATAAATGACTGTTAAGAAGAAAGAACAAGAATAAATGCCACCCATCTTTTTACAATCCATTATTGATAATCTATCACTACCTTTGCTTGTTAATACTATTATTGTGACCATTGAACAAGTTCAACTATCTAACTATCTAATGTTGAGCGATACAAACTCATGGTAAAGAACATGAAGAAAGTAGGAGATTTTCTCAAGTTTTGTGTAAGGCCCTAGACCACATAGCGCTTGCAGCTGGTCATTCATAGTATAAAACATTTATAAACGTAACATTTGCAACATAATCATACTTTAGCATTAGATAAAACTTGTAAAATATTATTCAATTGCATTAAAACATCAAAATGGTAATCCTATAAATATCGATTCAAAATTTTGGATGCAAGACAATGAACTATCCCGATAGCTTCATTATTCATGCCTGCACCTTCTAAGCATCAATGGTTACTGTCAATTATTATGCATAGAAAGTAAACAATGTTGCGTGAGTTCTAGTTTATAATAAAATAAACTTTCTGTTCTTTCAAAGTTTTAAGTTTCCATACGTGATCACACATTAATACATACATATTATTATGCTCATTTCATTCATTTTATTCATTCTTTTAATCATTATCTTTCATTGTAACAAATCAATGTCATATGGTAGACCCCCAACATAAATCACGAGACTGATCATAATCTTAAGGCCAAGCGAGAAAGATCTCATTCCATTCATGGTTGATCATAAAGACCAGACCTCTTGTGGGTATCCTTCTGGGCTATTAAAGCCACCCACTGTTAAGCTAACAACATATTGGTTGTAAAGCTTTATTCATCCATGGTCAATCACAAGGATTAGACCCTTGTATGCATCCTCATGAGCTAGTTAAGCCGCACACAGTTGAGCTAATAACCCCTCATTGGGTTATGAACCTTCATACATTTTACTTGCAAGGAATTCATTCATATATTACGTTTCACTTTACATTTACGTTACATTTCACCTTAATTATATAATACTCTACTTATAATAGTATGTAAACATACCAAGTAATGTTTTCATATAACTTTTAAAATTACGAAAATAGATCAAAAAATATAAGATAACACTTAGAATAACACTTGGTTAAAGGTAATTTACTTAACAAAGTCTAATCATGCGAGAGCTCTAAGACTAAGCTAGAACATATAGGTGCGCAAGAACATCACACAACACGAAAACATCGTCATATGCGAAATATCATATAGCGCGAGAACATCATATCATGCGAGAACCATATTATCATGCGAGACCAACATATAATTCAAAACCCTTGTAGCCTAGGTCACCTATTTCACACGAGAACCTTTCATTGCGTGATAATATACCGATTTACATTCGAAAACACTATAGCTCAAACAACACATCGACTTAATTTTTAGCAAATTCATCCATAGTGTGACCATATCAATCAGCATCATCATAATAAGTATATATAAATATAGTAGTATTCATAACATCCCCAAAATGTGAAAAACTTATATAAAAAGGGGTTAGAACTCATCATTGGAGACAACGCATAACAAAACCCTTCCAGAAAGCTTCTTGATCCAAAAAGCTACACTTATCATTAGTCATTCCCTGTTATATAAATGAATCAAAGGCTCGAAATACATAACTTAAACACCACCTCTTATTGGTGTCTCTATATAGCTTCTTGTCTCTCTCTAGAACAGTAGTAACAGTTTTCACATTAGGGTGGGGAAAAAGGGGGTGCCCTCACCCTTTTATAGGCTTTCCTCACTTCAATATGTGACTGTGATGAGAAGAAAATTTCTAGATATGCTTTTGGTGCTAATGATCTAACTACTCACTAAATCAGTTCTTAAATGCAAAGTATTGCATGAAACGAACATAAAATTATTAAATGGCCTTGTGACAAAGATTCAAGAAAATATAAATCATGAGAAAATATGAAGTTGTTATAAAGAATAATATATGGTTTAAGATTTTGAGGCTATCAAAAGAAGACGTAGTTCCCTTTTAAAAATAATTTACAAAGAGAAACTAATGACATTGAACCTTAAGTAGTTAAAAAACCATGTGATCAGCATGGGGGAATGTACTTTTTGTTAGATCAAGAAAAAGGCTGGTGCAACCAAAACCCAATCACTTAGACTATTTTGGTGTAACTAATAAAGGTCTTCCGAAGCTAAGTGTGGAACTTCCGAAGGAAAAAGAGTTCTTTCGAGGAAAGTGTAATATTCACTTCTGAAGGGACATTCTTCTTCTGAAAACAAAGTATTCACTTCCGAAGATCAAGACTTAGAAGAAAAGATCAGAAGACAACTTCCGAAGTATGAAGAAAAGAAGAAGTCCTCAATCCTCCGAAGCAACTAACCTTCAGAAGACACTGCTATAAACCAGTGGACACAAGTATGGTCCTCCAGACACTCTGATGCAGACCTCTGATATACTGCATAGCATTTTCTCAAAAGCCATGTAGTTGACCATACTTTATTGCACTGTTCACCTTTATTAGTTAGTACATTTACTAACTTTAGTTAGTAACAAAAGGTAACTTTAGTTAGTAACAAAAGGTACGTCATGGACATGTGATGACTACCATATCTTAGATAATACTTTATCTAAGATACCTTAACTCTAGCATTGTAGTATATGCTTTAGTCATAGGTTCCCAGCTGGTATCAAAGTATAACCGACTGTAGGTAGTAGTATATATAGTTTCTCCTTATAACTCATAAGGATAAGTTTGTAAGAGTCTTGTAACACTTTGAGTTGAGAAGTAATATATATAAGTACCTTGAAAATTATATCTTTGTGTTCTTTGTTACTTAGTATATTATTATCAGCTATTAGAAAAGACTCTGCTTCATCTAATCTGAGTATAGTATAAGTGAGTTGGAGAGAAAAACCAAGTCTTATTGATAAAACCGATCCTGCAATTGGTATCAGAGCTTCTTAGGCTCTTGATTGTGAGATCTTATCATCCTAATCAATCTGTTTTTCACTCCTCATTACATCACACTCTAAATGGCCCTCAACAAGTCTGAAGTAGAAATGGGGACGATGACTAAAGCACCCATCATCACCCCTGAAAACTTCAGGTCATGGAGCAGACGCATGGAAGGCTTCATCAGATATCAAGATAGCAAGATGTGGTAGTCTATTATCAATGGCCCGTGTAAACCCAAGGTGGCTGCACCCGGAGGAAACGGTGCCATGATAGAGAAAGCCGCTGAAGATTACTCTGATGAAGACCGGAAGAGGATGGACATTAACAGCAATGCAATGACTATTCTCATGACTGCAATACCCAACTCCATTATGGTAGGGTTTGAGCATTGTAAGTCAGCCAAAGAATTGTGTGATGCACTTGCTCAGATGTACTCCTGTTCTAATGACTCCAAAAAGGACTCACTGAAGCAGCAGTTTGATAACTTCACCTACATTGATGGAGAGACTCTCAGCCAATAATACTTCAGGTACATGGATCTCATTGCTTCCCTTCGGTCTGTGGGAATCACTCCTGAGCTTAGAGACCTCACTAGAAAGTTCATGAGTGCACTTCCTAATGAGTGGACGTTCTACTATGTCTCTATCAAGAGAACAGAAAAACTAAACACACTCACCATGACCAAACTCTACGGGATTCTTGATGGATACCGTTTAGAGATGGAAAGCAAAAAAGGGTCATCAGACAAGGAGATCCTCGAGCCTTTCTGCTAGTAATGCCTTGATGGCTGCTGAAGGCTCAGGACCCTCCCAACCTCAACAGTTCCTAACATACAATCAGCAGACATCCTGTTCTTCTGGACCTTACATTACATTTCCTGAGACTCCACGATCTCAACAGGCTCAGCATAGTTCCTTTCAGGACAGTTGTGCCTTTGTCTCAGGAAGTGGACACTCATGTGACCATCAATACTGCTTTGATGACCTAGAGTGCTTCAGTCCAGATGATGTGGAATATGTGGACATAGTCCAACAAATGGCTCTCTTAACCTACAGAGCAAAGAAGTTCTTCAAGAGAACTGGAAGGCAATTCCCTTAGAACCCAACCAATAGCAAATTTGGGTTTGACAAAACTAAGGCCAAATGTTACAACTGTAACCAACTTGGTCATTTTACAAGAGAATCTAAGGCTCCCAAGTGAAATCCGGGAACTCCACAAGCCTTCACACATCCTTCTGCATCAAAGCATACTGGAAAGTCAACAGAGACAGCCGCAATGGCTCAAGAAGTTGACTGGAGCTTTATGGTACAGCATGTGACTCCTTCTCAAGCACTCATGGCTGGAACAAATGACAGTAAGGTATATGAACATCTCTGTACTCCTGCATGTATTGATAAGGTTAAATTGTATTAGGACTACAATATAGAGATTAAATCTGACATTGAGTCTCTAAATGTTTTAAAATCTGATTTTAAAAGGGCTGAATCTGACTATCAAAGAAAAATTGAGGAGTTAGAGAAAACTGTGTCCTTATTAAAACATGAACATTCAAACTATAAGACTCAAATAAAGGATTTAATATCCAATTTGTCTGAGGCTCAAGCCCAGCTTGTCACTGCTGTGGCTCAAGCTAGGAAGTATGCTATTTCTGAGCAGAACTTCCAAGCTATGATTGTATCATCCTCCCACTCCAAAGTTTGTTATCAAAACAAAGGAGGATTGGGGACCAATAAAATTGCTCCACCACACTCTTATGAGTCCATAAGACAACCAAGGTGTGGTACTGAAGAGCAGGAGGTCCCATATATTGATCCTTCTTCACCTGAGTTGAAGAATAATGCAATAATAGAAAACACCACAGGGAAGGAACAGGTAAATCAACCTACTCCTACCAGTGATGATCAAATCCTGACCACCAAAGCTAGAAGAAGCAGAGCCAAAGTAGCAAGAAGAACTGCAAAGAAAGTGGCTGAGTCTAAGCTGATGATTGACCCAAACAAAAGGGTGTATTCATCTCTGCTGGATTCCAGGTGGTAGGTAACTCTGATTCAGGAAAGGAGTGTAATACCAGTACTCTTGTCCTACCAAAGGATCAAAAGTTAAAGGAAAAGGTTGTTTATGAAGAGAAAAGGAACAAGAAACAGCAATACTCAAGTTTCCAGAAGATTAACATTGCATGCATAATGTGTGGACTACAAAACCACATGGCCAAAGATTGTTACTACAATCCTGCTAGCACACATTATGCAAATAATGTTAAAAGAGAAGGAGTTAGGGAAGGTTTCTTGTTTGGTCCTTATCAAATGGTCCAAACCATGAAAAAGGGAAAGCTATGTTCCGAAGCAAGGTTGCTTTCGGAAGAAAGTCATTCTTCCGAAGGGAAAATGGCTTCGGAAGCTAAAGCTGCTAAAAACCAAAAGAACAAAAGAATTCCTTTGAAACCATCCCAGAAGAAGACTAATTCGGAAGAATAGGTGGAGAAGGCTTCTTCCGAAAGGAAAGAAGCTTTGGAAGAATGTCATGCTGCAAAAGCTTCAACAAGATTATCTTCTATGATCAACCAAAGGATGGATTAGAAGATCAAGAAAGATGCTGCAGCTCAAACCTCTTCTTCAACAACATTCATTGAACCCTCATGCTTAACTTTTGGTTCAATCATGTCAATATCATTGGATGAACCCAAGACCAACAAGGCTTGGGTTTCCAATCAAAACTAATTATCTCATCTTATGTGCAGGAACAACCATATGACAAAAATAACAATGTTTGGATTGTTGATAGTGGATGCTCCAGGCACATGACAGGGAACAGATCTCTCCTTTAACAATTTCAACATTATGATGGAGGTCCTGTCCAGTTTGGAGGTGAGGCCGGAGGGTATATTTCTAGCAGAGGGAGTATATCCAATGGAAAATTAAACATTGACAAAGTTCACTTTGTCAAACAGCTTGAACACAATCTGTTAAGTGTTTCTCAATTCT